>RCUC01156859.1:0-57309 GCA_003697995.1 Taxidea taxus jeffersonii | reverse complement strand
TATTGTCCCAAGTGGCCCAATCTCATCATTCCTTGTGGTTGCATAATACTTCCTTATCCTTATCCATTCATCTACTGATAAACATTTAGGTTGTTTTCATATCTTGGCTATTGTAAATAATGTTGTAGTAAAAATAACGTACCTATATCTTTTCGAATTGGTGTTTTTGTTTCTGTGGATAAATACGCAACAGTAGAATTATCGGATCATACAGTATATCTATTTTTTAATAGATTTTATTTATTTATTTGATAGAGAGAGGGAGAGAGATCACAAGTAGGCAGAGAGACAGGCAGAGAGAGGGGGGAAGCAGGTTTCCCACTGAGCAGAGAGCCTGACGCGGGGCTCGATCAGGTATGATCCTGAGATCATACCCTGAGCCAAAGGCAGAGGCTTAACCCACTGAGCAGCACAGGTGCCCTGGTATATCTATTTTTAACTTTTAGAGGAACCTCCATGCTGTTTTCCACAGTGGCTCCGTTAAGTTACATTCCCACTGACAGGGCACAAGTGTTCTTTTTTTCCATATCCTCACCAACATTTGGTATTTCTTGTCATTTTGATTTTATCTATTCTAAATAATGTAAGGTGATGTTTTATTGCACATGAAAAGATGCTCAGCATCACTAATCATCAGGGAAATGCAATTCAAAACCACAGTGAGATATCAAGTGTGCTTTTATGTTACCTGCTAACTAATTAAAATGGTCACTTTCACAAACCTGACTGTATTTTATATGCTTTGGATAAAGTGTCATGTATACAATATTTTTTCCTTTCTCATATTTATTTATATATCTATATCTTATATCAATCTACATCCATACCTGTATCTACTAGTTAAAAGTATGCCAAAATGGTAACATGATTTTATTCATATTGCTTTAGTCAGAATGCTATTTGATTAGAATAAATAATGGATTGCAGTTCTTGTTCTATAACTGCAATTGGAACATAATTTGATGAAAATTACTTAAGACTTAATGCAATAATACATTGAGTTTTTGGATGAGGGCAACAAGTGAGTTCTAATAATGGTTACAAAATTAAAAAATAACATTTACTCCTCTGTGATTAATAATTTGTATTTATTTTTCGAAGGCAATATATATTGAATTGACCAAAAGATCAATAAATTTTGGCCTATACATTAACTAAAGTTCACAAAGTTGAACAAAAGTGAAGAACAGTAATTATTCCTTCATGAGTCTATGATAACGATATAGGGAACTAAGAAATTGTGCTAGGAAAGTCATACTTAAATCATATCATTAATTGAATTTATCCTGAAAATGTCTGCAGATACAACTCTAAACTTTTTTAGTTGGGGTTATCAAAAGATATTCTAGGTTAAGTGTCATTTTACCACATTATTAACTTTGAGTTTGTCACATTAACTACCCACTGAAATGTTTGGTTTTAATTTCCAAAATGGGCAAAACAACCCTGCATTGGTCGTTATTGTCAGAAAAAAAAAATGAATTCTTCTATTATAATATAGAAAATGTGTTTTTAAAATGAATATTATGCAAGAATACATTTCCATATTCCATTAATTACATACATCTATTTTCTGTGCCTGTATAGTATTAGTCTGCAAACCAGACAGGCATTTGTTTGGGCTGTTCATTTCCAATAAATTTTTGGATTTCAATTTGAGAAGTACGTCAGATACATTAAAGAAAATATGAGAGATTTTATGATCAGTTTTCATATTTATTTTTTCCTCAACTCTCATTTATTTTGTAGACCTTTTGGATGCAGATTATTTATTATACATTACTCTTTTAAATGACCAAAAAAGATGTTATCATCTTTGTACAATATAACTTTTAACCCATTAAAATGCTGTAACACAGTATAGTCATTATATTCATTGTACTATTAGAAAAGAGAATTAGAAAAGAGTTTTGATTTTTTCAAAACTTTTATGTTTTTACTTAATTCTTAAAATGCATTTTTATTTTTCCTTTGTGGGGTTTCTTTTTATACCTTTCTTTTCCAAGAACTTGCATTCTTTCTTGCTTTTTTCACCATAGTGCCATCAAGGAGAAATTGACAGTATCCCAAGGAGAAAGTTTTATTCAGTTCAGTTGTCTCAGAGTTTGATAAGAAGCTTTAGTAAACTGTGAAGCAAAATTAAAATTAAGTTGTTTAATTACAGCTGGTGTGTCTGTGCAGAGCCACAGTGGGGTAGCTTTTGACGAACTGTGTTATGGGTAAAGTAGTATACAGGGTACTCTGAAATAGGATGCATTCGATTTCTTGTCAATTAAAAGTTCCAAGTATTTTTGCTCATAAAAATTAGTATTTTTTTTGATCTGTTATGTTTCCTACCAAGTGACTTATAACTCAACAGAATGTCCAAAATTGTTTTCTCTACATTCAAGGTTAGAAATTCAAAGTCACTGTTGTGGGATATTGGGTGGTGGTGAAAGCAATTCCAGAAGGCAGCTTGCATCATTTGACCTTCTGTGCTCTGTGGTATCTGCTCATTATCTGATGACTTTACCATTCCTAACTGTTATCGGTTGTAATATTACATGTGTGTTATTATAGTAAAAATGCTTAAGTATAAAATCTTTGAATAGGATATTTGTTGAGAATATTCTGTAGTGTATCTGGTGACTGATGGACTCCATTGCCTTTTCAGTTTGGCATCCTCTGATGTATTTTGCAATTTGTAATTTCAGCCTGTGGGTTTAGTTGTTAATGAGATTGAATATGACATCCTTAAACAGCATAAAAAGCATGTTTCATAGTTGCATTGTACCTGTTTCAGTGAAATTGACAAGAATCATTCTTTGTACTATCCCTATGTGTTTAGGCAAAGAAGAGATAACATTGTATTTCTTTGAATACATAGAAATTTCTAAGCTGATCATCCATCTTAAGCAGGATTTCAATCCATCAAGTAGATGAATCCCCTTTATACTTTTGCCTTTGCATCTGAATTTTCAGACAGGGAGTGATTATTGGAAAAGAGTCACTGTATTTAACTAATGTATAAATGAATGAATTTCATGTGTTGATACTGATTTTGCCTTATGAAAAATTATAGAAGTATACTTCCTTAGCCATCTAATAATCACACAAATATATGAAGGCTTTGTTATATCTTCTGTTTTCCAAGGCCAACATTTACTCTTAAACATACACCTTCCATACATTGTATATTATACGTGGGCTTTTGGGGGGCATTTTTACTAATTATGCAGTCATTGCTATCCTTTTTTGTAAAATTTCTCTCTAGAGAGAATAGTTCTCTTTAAAGCAAAGCTGTACAAATACTCAGAGTTTAGAATATAATATATAGTAAGTATAGAAAAGCACAGAGAAGAAAAAAAATATTACCTATGATTTCATCATCCTGTGATAACCACAATTATTTGTATTGACCCCTTAAGTTTTCACTTTTAAAAATTTCATACGGGGGGGGGGGCACCTGGGTGGCTCAGTGGGTTAAGCCTCTGCCTTCGGCTCAGGTCATGATCTCAGGGTCCTGGGATCGAGCCCCGCATCGGGCTCTCTGCTCAGCGGGGAGCCTGCTTCCTTCTCTCTCTCTGCCTGCTTCTCTGCCTACTTGTGATCTCTGTCTATCAAGTAAATAAAAAAAAAATTAAAAAAAAATTTCATACAGGGGTACTTGGGTGGCTCAGTCAGTTAAGCATCTGCCTTTGGCTCTGGTCATGATCCCAGGGTCCTGGGATCGAGCCCCAACCATTGGGTTTACTGCTCAATGGGAAGCTTGCTTCTCCCTTTCCCTGTGCAGCTCCCCCTGCTTGTGCTCTCTCTCTCTCTCAAATAAATAAATAAAATCTTTAAAAAAAAAAATCATACACAACTATAGTTGTTAGGTTCCCAGGAAGCAGAGTCAGAGATTTGAGAGTGGGAAGTTTACTGCAAAGTATTCTTAGTAACATCACCTGTCAGAGGTGAGGAAGCAGGGCTGGGCAGAGAGGGAAGCTGACCTGGAATGAACTTGCAACAGAAGCCTCAGTAAAAAGTTTGAGGAACTGTGGAGCTAAACTGGCTCTCAAGGATTGAGCCCAGTGAGGCAAGGGGGCCAAGACTTTGCTCTGGTGCATTGATTGGGTTTTGAATATGGACTGGCTCTAGGAATGGGATGTAACTGCCGCTTAGGCAGCTGCCTTTCAGGGAAAGCAGCGTTGCAGAGGGACTGATCTGTGGCCATCTTTACCTAACGCCTCCCAGGTGGGTAATCGGTGTCTGTGTTCTGAAGAGGAGCTTAGCAGCCTCACGAACTACACACGCACACAAAAATATTTAGCATTTTGAGGATCATAATCCATACTCTTCTTGGAAAGTTTGTAAACCTAAAAATGATTTCTGTGATCTTATGTATTTAAAATTTCAGGCCAGGATAGATCCTCCTGCTGTCCTCGTGTAACTTGAATGCATTTTGAGCTTTTATGATGTGTTTTTCTGAAGATTCTGTACAAGTAATGATTATTTCATGTATTCAAAAATCTAATGGGCAACCCAATATAAATTATGATATCTTTTCCATAAAAGGTGAAGGATGTTTTTAGCTACTACCTAATATGTCTTTTCAGCCTTCTCAAATTAAGACACGAGTTTTAGGGCTCTATTTTATAGTCCTGATTAAATAGGATTGAAATCCATTACTTTTGATCCAATTTATTACATTATAGTCATTAAATGATTGAGTTCATTTTGTAACCTAAATATGTGACTGCCCAAAGTCTGTACTTGAATGGGTTTCAATTTTGGCTGTAAGATTTAAAGTATGGTTCTTGGAGCTTGAGCTGGACAAAGGTAGAGTCAGTTAATGAGATGCAGGGTGTGGACCCATAAGATCTAAATGAGGGCCCAATCATATAAGAGAAGAAAAATATACAAAGAAAAACAATCACAAAAAATACCATCTTCCTTAGTTTTTGGCTTTATTATGTAAATATTATATGCAAGGTTCTAATAATAGATATATTCTGTCATTGTATCAACTAAATGCAAATTTTGGTACTTCTGCATCTATTTGGAAATTTGGTTACCTTAGGGGAATGGGTGTGAACTGATCTGCTTAGAAACATCCATGAATTCTCGTTTTTTAAAGAAGCTGTAAGGTTCATCAAGGTTGAATTCATTGTTTTCTTCAGAAACTTTTGAGACATCTTCTATAACCAAATTACCTGACAGGACTATCACTTTGCAGGGTTACAATCCATTTCAGGGACTATAGTTTGGTTTTGGGAATTTTGACAGGGATTGGCACAGAAATATATTTTTGTTGTTGTTGTTGTTGCTGTTATTGTTTTTCAAGGCTAAGTAACAAGGAGTTCAAATTGCATTAATAAAGGCCCTGTGGATCTCATCTTAGCCCCATTTTGCTATTCTTATCTTCAGGTACAAAATATATTTTTCTAGACCCATATTTCTATAGTTGGCTGTAAACATTCATGATCTGATTCCAGTTATATTAAAGGCAATTATGAAAAGCCATCGGCATAGATTTTCAAAAATGTATAATGTAAAATAAAATAAGCCAAACACAAATGACTCTAAGACATATACTTTATTGAGACAAGCTGTATCAGCAACTTAGTTGCCAAGAGTTTCCAAGAGCCCTGCAAAGCTACTCACAGATCGTCCAGAGGCTGAGAAAACCAGGGGTTAACATGAGACTCCAGACTTCTGCAGTTTGCATCAGCCCCTTGTGGTTAATGAGAAAGCAGTGTTTGTTTTAAGGATCAGGATGCTTCTTTGCAAAAGCCCTACCTCATTTAGCACGATTATATTTCAAGCATATCCTTGAAGCATAACATGTAATTAGGTGAACTTCAGAATGGAAATAGTGAATTTATGAATGAAAACTTATGTTCATCCTCTTTCTTAATTATTTTACCTTCATATAAGTGACTTATAAAAATATATTGCCACTTTGGTTTGATGCTTCTTTTTTCTGATTACAAGCAATTAAGACATTAGAGAGCAACCTTCAAATAATTTTAAGGAGATTTAACTTTCAAGTATTTATGTAGAAATATAAAATTAATGAAGTATAGATATCTCACACTTTAATTCCCAATAGTTTCTTTTCACTTTCTTTGTTAAGTTCACTTACCTTATAAGTAGTAGTGGAAGATATCACATATCATAAATTAAAGTATATAAATTTAAATTACATTCTAAACTTTATAACTGTTATGTCTGTTTCGCCTTTAGTATTACTTTTAACAGCCCTGAGTATATTCCTAGCTCTGTGCCATTGAAATCAATGAATTTATAAAGTTGGACATAATCTTGCCCTTCAGATAGATTTGTGAGTTAATTCTACCTTTTTTAATGGTAAATTGGCAGTATGTGTGAGAGCCTTAAAAAAATGTGTCTTACATTTCATCCTAAATTTCAAGGTTCCAGATTGGATAAATTATCATGGTTGTACAATGAGCTTATCCAACTGTAGCAGACATGCCTTAAGGTGACTTCTGAGGAGTCCCACCCTTGTGTAATCCCCTCCCCTTGAGTACAGGTGGACACTGATGTGCTCTGGCTAATGATATTTGGAAAAGTGGTAGAATGTCACTCCTGTGAGTAGGGTACGTTTTATGGCAACAGTGATAAGTCACTCCTGTGATTACCTTACATCATATGAGACTCCATCTTAGCTGACTGTTGGGGGAATTCTACCAGCCTTAAGGAAGTAAGCCGCCAGGTTGTGAGAGGGCCTCTGAGCAACACCACAGGTCATGCTGACAGCCAGTGAAGAAGCAAAGACTTCAGTCCTACAACAGTGAGGAACGGAGTTCTGCCAGCCACCATGTAAGAGCCTGGAAGAGAACCCTGAACTCCAGAAAGGATGCAGTTGGCCCACACTATGATCAGAGCCTTTTGAAAACCTGACATGAGGATCCAACTAAGCTGTGCTCAGACTTCTAACATGTGGATATTGTAGGATTATCAAGTGCTTTTTATTTTAACCTGCTAAGTTTGTGGGTAATCTATTATGCGGCAATAGATAACTAGTATGCCAACAATGTTGATTATAGCAGTTTTATATAGTTTAAGAAGAAAGGAAACAAAACACAAGCAACTGGAAAGTAAAATAATAGTATATACTCTAGCATCTACCCATATATCAGAGTGCCTAGCTATTAAAGAAATGATATTATAGTTTGGTATTTTTTAAGTGATTAAAAAGAGACTGCAAATAGTATGACATTTTTTTTTTTTCCTTAGGAAAGAATAATAGAGCTTAAAATGATTAGAATGTTAAAAATGATAAGACAAACACTAACTTGGAGAATAGGTTTATGGTCATTTAAAATTCCTTTTAGCAGGGACGCCTGGGTGGCTCAGTGGGTTAAACCGCTGCCTTCCGCTTGGGTCATGATCTCAGGGTCCTGGGATCGAGTCTCACATCGGGCTCTCTGCTTGGCGGGGAGCCTGCTTCCCTCTCTCTCTCTGCCTGCCTCTCTGCCTACTTGTGATCTGTCTGTCAAATAAATAAATAAAATATTAAAAAAAATTAAAAAATAAAATTCCTTTTAGCATATATATATGTATATAAGATTTTACTTACTTATTTAATACAGAGAGAAAGAGAGCACAAGCAGAGGGAGTGGCAGGCAGAGACAGAGGGAGAAGCAGCCTCTCCACTTGGGAGCCCAGTGCGATGTGGTGCTTGATCCCAGGACCCTGGGATCAGGACCTGAATGGAAGACAGACGCTTAATGGACTGAGCCATCCAGGCACCCCTAGCTTATAAAAATTTTAAACATTTATGTAATAATAAGATTGCCATTTGGGTAAGTACTTGGGAATGGGTTTACTGGATCATATGGTAAGCATATTATTAACTATGCAAGAAACTGGCTAACCATTTCCAGAGCAGCTTTGATATGTTGTGTTTTAATTTTCACCTAGTTCAAGATATTTTTTAAATTTCTCTTATGATTTTCTTTTTGAATCATGTGTGAATGGAACATGCATAATTAGACAGGTATTATTCATCTTTGAATATTTGGGAATATTTCTATACGTCTTTCTCTTGCCGATTTCTAATTTAATCTCTTTATGTTCAGAGAAAATATTTTGTATTATCTCATTTCTCTTAAAGTTATTAAAACATTTTATGGTCTTGGATATGGTATATCTTGGTAAATCTTCTCTTTGATCTGGAAAACTAAAATATCTTGCTATTTTGGGGTGGAATTTTCTAATAAAATGCTAAAGTGACTGGTAGTGTTTCAGCCCAGAGCAGTCTTTTTTCTGTGCCTCACCCTTGCATGGCAACCCACATCTACCTTATATTTGTACAGTATCTAAGGTAAAATAAAGTGTCTTACGTGGCCTTGTCTGGTAAGAGTCATCTGCATCATCTCCATGCAGGAATCAAGGTGCAAGTAGGTTTCTTGCCCCTATACCAATGGCAAATGAGTTTTTTCTACTGTCAGTTTAAGGTGGGTAGGCTGGTTTCTTTCTCCCCTTCCAAAGACATCAGCCCTCAATCTGGTATCAGGTCAGGGACTAGTTGGAGGGAGTGGAATTCCCAGCCTTTCCTTCAGGAGGGGTCATCTCATATCCTTGTTCAGAAAGCACAGAACCAAGTTTTACAGTCCCTTCCAGCAGCAGAAAACTCTTTCCTTGTACGAGCGTAGGGTATGGAGCGGGGGCAATCATTATGGCAGTCCTCTAGCAGTAGTCAGTTGACAGCTTGTACTCATGCAGAACCTGGAGCTCACATATCTTCCCCGGGTGTTCTCCCTTCATCATCAAATTTTGTCAGGCCTTTCATGAGGCATCAGGTGAGGGCTCTCTCAGGACTCCCTCTGCTCCCTCAGTCTCTTTTGTGTGCAGTCAGTGGGGTCCTGGGGAAAGAGCTGGTGAGTGGATATGGAACCATCTTGTTTCTGGGACTCTTATTGGTTCAAAACAATTATGCTAATTTACACTCAGCCTTTCAAGGTTTGTTAAAATTTGTGTTGTCTTCTTTTTACCCACTTTTATGCTAGCTTCTCTTCTTTCCATGCTGTCAGAGGTAGAATTGACAAGATATCCTGTCTTTCCTTGAAGAGGCTTGTTATTATGGAATGCAGTTCTCCTTGTTGCCTTACAATCTCAGAACTCTCTGATGGATCAAAATGTTTGATTTTACAGATTATATGTCTCATTATTATGGCACTGACAGTGTTCCCTTGTGGATTTCTATATCCTAAGCATTAGTGGAAATTTATCTCATTTGTTGAAGATTGCTTGATATAAGGAAAAATGGATTTGCCTCTTTTTTTATGGCTGCAAACTACTCCATCATTTGGATATACTATCAGTTCTTTAATCAGTGAAATGGTACTAGACATTATAGGTGTTTTTCAGATCTTTCTTTTTTATTATAAACAATGCTATGATTAATTGTTTCATACATTTTCTAATACTTTTATTAACAGTAAGATACTATGTACTATTGTATTAATTTTTCATTTAAAAACCTCTTGATTTTGAACTTCCATATTTATATATATTATTCTGATCAATAATTTCAGAAAAGTATATCCCCTTTTATCAAATGATCAATCAAATTAAATAGTCATGAGTTTTTTTTTTTTTTAAAGATTTTATTTATTTATTTGATAGACAGAGATTACAAGTAGGCAGAGAGAGAGGAGGAAGCAGGCTGTCGGCTGAGCAGAGAGGCCGATGCCGGGCTCGATCCCACGACCCTGGGATCATGACCCGAGCTGAAAGCAGCGGCTTTAACCTACTGAGCCACCCAGGTGCCCCGGTCATGAGTTTTATATAATGCTGTTTTTGAACATTACCTGAGTCACTCTGACATATTAATTACATGAATATCACAATACTGTAATCAGAACATTACATTTAATTCCATTATATATTTCTGAGTAGTTTTATAGAGGATTGCTTGAGGGAAAATCACAAACATAAGTAAATGATTATTTTATAAAACAGAAGTCACTCCTTTTTTCTTTTGTGAAAATTCTTTTTTTTTTTAGATTTATTTATTTATTTGAGAGAGAGAGAGAGAGAGCTTGAGAAAGCAAAAACAAGGGGGAGGGGCAGGGAGAGAAAGAGAAGTAGGCTTCCCACTGAGCAGGGAGCTCAATGCAGGGCTCCATTCCAGGACCCTGAGATCAGGACCTGAGCAGAAAGTTGATGCTTAACTGACTGAGTGACCCAGGCATCCCAAAAAGTTCTTGATTTATTTTCATATCAGCTAAATTTCCTACCTAGCATCACCAGGAGACACAGACAGAGCCTTGAATTAGAATTTAAGGATATTCAACTACCAGTCCAGTACTGTTTCCTCACCTTTTCCTAGCACAATTTCTCTTGTACCAGGAATCCTGTTTGTCTTAAGTAAAAATCAAGTTATTTTTAATTCTTGGAGAATTACTGAAGATTCTGAAAATCCTACATGGATAAATATTTTCATCCCTGTGGGAAGAACTGAGAAAACATTCCTTCCTTGGAAACTTTTTTTTTTTTCCCAAGATTTACTTATTTATTTGAGAGAGAGAGAGAGAGCAAGCACACACAATGGGGAAGGGGGCAAAGAGAGGAGAGAATCTCAAGGGGACTCCCCACTGAGTGCGGAGTCTGATTTGAAGCTCAATCTCAAGATCCTGACATCATGACCTCAACATAAATCAAGAGTCTGATGTTTAAATGACTGAGTTATACAGGTGTCCCTTTCATGGAAACTTTTAAAAACATGTTGAAAAAAAAACTAGCCTCATACATAGCCAAGTACATATGCTCAACACTTAGGGGATACCCACCTGGCCAAATACCAACCAACTCAAATGTTATAACAGTGGAGTGAAGAAGCAAGCAACTATATAGAAACTTTACTGAACTGTTTATTTGCATGAGGAATATTCATTTTTATTGTTCTAAAATATGAATAGAATATATAGAAATCCTAGAAAACCTTGGAATTATGTCAGCAAATAAGCACAGATGTCCTATCTATACATATTTTGCTTAACTCTGTGCTGGGTTCCAGGTTTTAATACAATTTGGAAATAAAACCTAATATACTTGAAACACTAATATAAAAATAATTTCAAGGGATATATACCTATTTGTATATATGTATTTATTATATATATGCATATGTATACGTATATACATGCATATATATGTATTTATTACACATATATGCATTTAAATACATATATGTATTTAAATATTTGGGTCACAGAGACTAAGTTTAGGCTGGAATGGAAAGTAGACGATGGACAAGTTGTGAGTGAAAAAATGAAGTATTTAAGGTGTTAGTTTATAGAAAAATTGTACAACACATTAGTTTTATGATTAGGAAAGTATCATGAGAAAAACATTTAAGAAAGAGCAGTCTGTAAATCAATAGTTGCTGATAAAAAAGGAGCAATAATAAAATGAGAGAGGCCATCTGGCAAATTGTTGTTGGGTAGAAAAAATCCTGGAACCTAAAAGTTTCTTTCTAAAAAGAAATGGCAAAGCTTTGTGCCATTGTGTGTAGAAGGTGAAATAGAAGTTGGAGCATGGTGTCCTGGATGAATGGTAAGGTCACCGTCATAACTGAGGTGGCATTTCATGTGTTTTAGGAGAATGAGAGTCTCTACATCTCTATGAACTGTATTTTTTAAAAATCCATATAAAGCTATGGAGTTATAATCTTGTAACCTATTTTATAATTATATATTTTATATCCTACAACTAGAGTACTATCTTGAATGGAGATTTGTTTTAAATACAAACAACTATTAGTGAAATATAAAAAATATAAAGCTGGAATATATATTTTTATACCTAAAATGAACATTTTAATTTTTATATTCATATCTTATTTTTCTTTTGCATTTACATTCTCATACGAACATGAATTATAATATTCAGGTCTAAAATTTACAATTAATGGTTTCATGTGGTTTTTATTTTACTGGAGGATGCTTATCTTAAAGAAAAGTTTTACATGTTATGGGAAAATTCTAAATTATTCTAAGTTCTAAATTATTCTTGCATATTTTTCCTTTTTCTAGTTCAATATCATATATTTTTATTTTTTAAAGCACTATTGTAAAATAAATCTGAGCAAATGGGGGGAGTGTGGGGTATATGTTATTTTTGAGGATGTACATATGTAATTTGGAAATAGTAAAAAAGCATCCTTTTCTATAGTAGGGTTGGTCAGTGTATAGGTATCTAAATCTGGGAGAAAGGTGAAGGAAAGGAAAGATATAACATTTTCATTTTTTAAAAACTTTTTTAAGATTTTTTTTTTTATAAAGCTTTTATTTATTTGACAGAGATCACAAGTAGGCAGAGAGTCAGGCAGAGAGAGGAGGAAGCAGGCTCCCCGCTGAGCAGAGAGCGAGATGCAGTGCTCGATCCCAGAGCCTTGGGATCATGACCTGAGCTGAAGGCAGAGGCTTTAATCCACTGAGCCACCCAGGTGCCCCCTTTTTTTAAGATTTTTAAAAATGTATTTATTTGAGAGAAAGAGAGTGAGTAAGGGAGAGAGCAGGAGGGGAGGGTAAGGCAGAGGGAGAAACAGACTCCCCGCTGAGCAGGGACCTAGATGGATGGATGGATGGATGGATGGATGGATGGATGGATGGATGGATGCGGGACTAGATCCCAGGACTCTGGGATCATGACTTGAGCTGAAGGTATATGATTAACCCACTGAGTCACCCAGGCACCCCAACATTTTCATTTTTATTTGAAAAGACATTTTGTTTTAGAAAGTTAATGGATAAAAACACTATTTTAAAATAATTGATTTATAGGGGCGCCTGGGTGGCTCAGTGGGTTAAGCCTCGACCTTCCACTCAGGTCATGATCTCAAGGTCCTGGGATCTAGCCCCGTATTGGGCTTTCTGCTCAGCAGGGAGCCTGCTTCCCCTCTCTCTCTGCCTATCTCTCTGCCTGCTTGTGATTTCTCTCACTGTGACAGATAAATAAATAAAATCTTTGAAAAAAAAAATAATTGATTTACCAAACACTGAACTCAGTATTAGTTAAATGTATTTAGATTTACCCTCAATCAGCACTTAATTTTTTTTCCTGCACTAAGTGCTGTCAGGATCTAAATTCCAATTTGTGTGAAGAATACTGTTACTAGGGAAAACTGCCCCTTCCGTACTGCTGATTTAAACTGAAATATGGAGAGCTTCAATTTATCCTAGTTTTTCATGTTTTCTGTTAAAGATGCAACTTCACCAAATACTGTATTTTTCTAATCAACCCAATTATTTGTAGGAGCAGAATGCACACAACAGATGGCATTTACACAGGGAATCTTGACTCATGGCCATGGCAGAGTTCTGGATAATTTAGAGTTGGTTCACTGGTGGAGAAGGAGATGGGGGAGGGAGGAAGGGCAGAGAAAGGGAACATGAATTAAGAGAGAGCTGGAGAGAAAGCCACTGTTGTCAAATGTCTGGGTCTAGGTGAGGCGCTTGCTTCCAGAAGTTTGAGTGCTCTTGGAAGCCGGGATAAGAGGGCTAATTCATTTATCAAGTGTCAAGGGTGTTACAGTAAAAAATGAAAGTGCAATATACTTGTCAGCTGAGTATAGCCAGTCTATTAATATTTAATTAAAAGTGTTTCCCACTCCTCCTCCAGCATTTCATGTCCTGATGAAAGTCCAATGCCTTAAGAAAGTTCTTAAGGTTGCTGTGCATTTCCAAAAACCTAACATTGTCATGATCCCTGCTGCATTTTGGTCTCTGCTTTCTGCTGAATTCATTTAACATATTTACCCAGAGGTGGAACCCAGACCTTTGATTTCTAAGGCACCACAATGCATATCACTCACACAAGGTTGGCGAATATAGCTAACTTGTTGAAAACATGGAGGGTTTGTATAACACAAGTTCAAACAACTTAAAATTGAGTGTCAGACATCCCCATTTTTAAAAATAATTTCTATTTCCTTTTCTGCCAAACAAGTGTCCAGACTCAACTCTGTCCCTTCAACACCAGATTGCCATGTATTCCATATATAAAGGACGTTAACGGTAGATTTTATTTTTTTCCTTAGAAAAACTAAAATAACTAATTCTCTCAGCCTCCGAATGAAGAAAATTTTCAGGATATTTTTTTCAAATCAGACTGTTCTCTTCCTAAGATGAAATCTGGTGACATCTGTTTTATTTTCCTTTTTTTTTTCTTTAGAATTGTGAACTGTGTTATAATGGCTAAGAGAGTCAGTCAGACTGGTGTATTATTCTGGTCTTGCTTTAGCAAAGCTAATGCTCTTTTGTCTAATCTGTAAAATGGAGATGATAGTAAAATCTGTTTTATAGGGTAGCTATGAGCCTTACATGAGTTAATTCTGGTAAATTACCTATAGTGGTATGTGGTTCAGTGTGAATGCTCAGTAAAAAATCATCTGTTCCTAAATCTTGCATGAGTATAATTTTTGCTGGATACTGAGGAATGTCAGTTATGATAGGAGAGAATGATACAGAGGGAGTTAGGAACATTTGAAACATAGATAACTGATGTTCAGGCTGTTGGCGTTCTGACTGCCATGAGTTGAAATATGCCACCTAAAACTGAATTGGCTATTTTCAGATTAAGTTTAGTGATATATTCTCATGTCAGACTAAAGGAATAGCTAATGTCCAGATATATGTGTGATGATTCTTTCAAGAAAATAGGCATATGAGTGAAAGGAGATTAATTTGTAAGCCCCTCCAAATTGAAGACTCTCTTTAAGAGATATGTTCAGTGTGCCCATAAAAAGGCTAATTTCTTTCAGTGTATATATATTTAACAAGAACAAATGGGAATTTTGGCAAATTGCCTTCACAACCCTTTTGATTTATATCAACCATCTTGGTAACTTATGAACCATTTGGGCTGCAAATAAATGATCCTTGTATGATACTCAAAGAAGTTTTTCAATCAGCGTTTTATGACAAACTCTAATAAAGTTTCTATGTCTAGATTTTTCTTCTGTATCTTTTTTTTTTTTTTTTTTAATGGGCCCTGGGGGTAATGTTGGGTTGATTCTGGTTAGCTCTTTCGGCTGAAGACTATTTGCTGACACTATTCTCATGGTTTTTTAGATAATCTCTTATTTATAGTCTGGTAAATTGCATGCTTCTCTTCATTACATTTTTCAGAGGATAACTTTTATTATTCTGAGAATTCAATCTTTTGGGCAAATTGTAGTTTTCCATGGCTACTATATGAAAAATTCTTTGTGGAATGATAAAACTCTAACATCGATAAATATTATAAACCTTCTATTTTCTTTCCTCCTATTTTGTTTTGTTCAGATTCCTTTATCACGAAAGCACTTCAGTATCACATTTATTCATATTTTTACAAGAAGATAATTTATTAGAAATTATTGCTAAGCATTATATTTTTTTAAAAAGTGTCATTTTTTTTCCATGCTGAGTGTTTTGACCTAAATTTTGCCCGGAAGTCATTTCATATTTCCTGATTTGGTTGAACTTTTTTTTGACTTATCATGAAGAAATCTCTTTTAAGAAGTTTAAAGGAATATTTTGGAAAGAAGAGTATCCTGACTTGCTCTTGATGCATAACAAACTACCTCAAAACTCAGTGGCTTAAAACAATGATCATTTATTCTTCAAATGTCTGTGGTTTAGCTGAGCTGGGCTCAGCTCCACTGAGCACTTTCTTCAGGCTATTGTGGCTGGGAGACTCTGCTTGTCACTGTAATTCTGTGGGCTGATTGGAGTTCCATATACTTTCTTTTTTCTTGGACCGCCAGAGTAGCCAAGGCCAGCTTTAATCATTGGGATGGCCAAGGAATGAAAGGACAAGCAGAAACCTGCACAGCCCCATCGATTCTATGCCCAGAACAGGCAAACTATCACTTACACTTTATGCAATTTGTCAAATCAAGTCACATGACAGAGCTTGAAGTTAAGGGATAGGCATCTCCTCTTGTCAATAACAAAACCACAGAAAGGATGTGGATACAGGCACATGTGGACAATTGAGATCAATGACACAATCTACCAAAAAATTAGTAAGAAAGGAAATAAGAACTTTGTTTTTTGAGTACTTGTCAGGTGTCAGGTGTTTTTTTTTTTTCATATTTGCGACTTTTCACCAATCACTTCTGACTCCTTTCAAATATCCTTGAACATGAGCATGAAGAGTAGAACTGTTTTTTTCCCCTTTATTTTGGCTGCAGAGAACTCCTCCTGACATTCTTTTGCTCATACATAAATGTGAGAGGATTGGGTGGGGCTGGGTGGGGATAGTAGTAATTCTGGCTTCACATTATTATGCTTAAATATGAATAATTCCTATTCTGCTGGAAAACTGGCAGATATTATATATATATATCTGTGGTTGTATTTTGAGGATTAGGAAACTAAGCATGGATTCAAACTTGATAGCTAGGAAAATAAAGCTAAGGAAGACTATGTGCAATGTAGTCTCTAATAATTTGTTAAAAACATAAAATTTTCTAGAGCTTTATGGATTGTAACTCTGCACAGTAATTTATTTAGGAAATCATGAAAGGATAGGATAAATCAAATAGATTAAAAAATTATGAAGGTCTAATTTTTTTGCCAGTTAGAAATGTTTCCAGTAGACCTTTATTGAGCATCTGATATACATGTTCTGGGGATACGATGGTGGACATAATAAACAGTATCAGGACCTCATGGTACTTACATTCTAGTGGGGGAAGACATATATAAGCAAAAATAAATTTAACTTGGTTGATTATTGCAATGAAGAAAAATAAAAAGTGATGTTAACTAGAGGAAGAAAGCATGTTGTACTGTATTGTAGCTTTTGAGTATAGCTTAGAAAAAAGGGAGCAAAGGAGCCACATGTGTATTTCATTGAATAGCTTTTTAGTTAGAAGGCAAAAGCAAGTGAAAAAAATTCACTTTGAGAGTATGGGAATTTGAATTATTGCAAGGAGTTCTTGTGGCTGGAATGAAGGAAGCAGAAGAAGAAATCGCAAGAGAAAAAGTCAGAGAGATATTGAGGATATTAAGAAAATAATATAACCTTATAGTCAAGGCAAGCATTTTGGATCACATTTTCTTGGAGAGATGGGAGGCTCTTGGAAGATTTTAAACAGAGGAATCATTTGATCGAAATGTTTGCAGAACAGACTAAAGAGTAGAAACTTGGAGTCAAGCTAGAAAATTCTACCAATGGTTTTACAGATGGTGTCTTTGTAGCAACAGAGATCATGAGAAATGATCAGACTTGGAATATATTTTGGCAGAGGAGTCACAGGATTTGCTGACAGATTTTATGTAAGCCTGGGAAGAAAGAAACCAGAATGACCCCCCCCCCTTTTTTTTGTCCTCTGCATTTTAAAAAATGAAGGTTGCCTTTTAGAAAAGATGGGAAAGTTGCTGCAGGAGCAGGCATCCAGGAAAGGTCAAGTTTTATTTTGTGCATGTTAAGTCTAAGTTTTCTTGTAGACATCCAAATGTGTCAGCAGACATTTAGATACAAGTACTCATCTAGAGTAAACAGGACAAATATATTTTACATATATATATATGCATATATATATAATATTTATATAGTTCATAGTTCATATTTAAAGAAATAGATCTATTTGAGGCTACTTTTAGTATTTGAAATATTATGGATCAGTGCATAATGGATTGGTCCTCTTCAACATGATCCACATTATCGTAAAAATTTAAATGACAGCAGAATAATTTTAATTTAAGTTAGACAATTTGTACAGATGGTTGAAAACTTATCTGTAGCACATGCTTTTAAAACCAAAATATCATCTCTTATATGGATGCCTTCAAAATGTTAAGCTATGTCTTAACTGAATTCAATTTGACATGTATCAAATACCTGGATTATTGGGCTCAGTCATATTCTTAACTATTTTTCCTGTAGCTGTTGAATATAAAAAAATCACTAGCCAGATTATTGATCTTTAAAATCTTGCTGAAATGTCAAGATGCCCCATTATTCTGTGCATAAAAATGAGACCTTGATATATAGACAGCAATATTTCTTTCTTAATAGAACCTACTTAAATGTTATAGGAACACAGTCTCCAGGTTCTCTGTATTTTATGCTTTCTCCTCGTGGATAATAATCCTTGAGCCCCTGATTGTGGCTTGATACTAACTCTAGGCTGCTGCTCGTACACATATCCCATGGTCCTGTGTGGCCACAACAGCTTTCCTCTCATGGGCATTCCTCAACGTTCAGCCGCTCCTGCCATCTGCAGGTACAACCCGGAATTGGAGCAACCTCAGTTCTGCTCCTCAGTCTTCATTGCAGATCCTTAGTTTACTTCCCAGGGATGGTTGAAGGATATTCCTTTCTTCTCTTAATACTTTCCACTCAGAAGCATCCCAGCTCAGTGTATTTTAGACCCTGAGTGGTTACTATTTTTTTTTTGTATCTTTTCTTGGCTCTTGTCTCTCTAAGATACCGGTAAAGAAGGGTATGTTGACGTGAAACAACCGTGTTGCAGTTTCACTCCGAGGCCCCATTCTACTGTAACTGGGTCCGACTGGTTAATTACATCGCTCTGTGTGTGCATGGGGGGGAGTCACTCCCAGGAAATCCATCTTCTCTTCTTGTAGTGTGTCTTCCTTTGGAGCATTAAGCCCTCTCCCCTCTCTACACCCCATGTCAATTTTATTAGCCATTGTGTGAGTTATTGAATTCTCTCTGTGATATTCTGAGCGTCTTTCCAAGAAATCTTACCAGCTTCCATGTAAATCAGTAGATGCAAATAAATTTTAAGAAAAGGTAAAATATGTCTCCTAAGTTCTCCTCACAGACATAATAAAATTCGCTTCTGGCATAGCAAGGACACCTGCCTCTTGCATATTGTGAATGAAAAGATCTCGGCAACTACAGTATACTATCATTCTGATATGCACAGAACAAAGTGTGCAATGTTCATTTCTTTCTAAGGTTAAAAGTGCATTAAATGAAATCAATATAGATTATCACGGCTGTTCATTAAATTTTTATATTAAGATTATAATAAATCCATGCATAATAAATTAGATAAAGAAAATAGAACAGTCATGAATGAAAAAAAAGTTATTTGATTATAAAAAATATTTCCTCTGGGAAATCATTTTAGCAACTCAAAGAGGTTTCTGGGACCAAAATTGCCCAGGGACAGAATGGAAAGTAGATTTATATTTGTGTGCCTGCTCTGATAAATTTTTAGAGCCTGCTTCTGATGTTATTTTGAGCATTGCAAACTGGGTACAGGCTCTGCAGCAGAGCCAAGGCGCATTGGCTGTGGTTAGCATGAACATGGGAGAGTGGAGGCTCCATCCTATGCATTTTCCACTTTGGCCCATAGGGTTGAAAATAAGGAAAAGGAATTTCAGTAACAATGAGTGGACTCATAGTATCTATCATCAGGGCCTATCATCAGCATAAGTGCTGGGACCCTAGGCTTCCTGTGTTCCTTTTTTCAGAACCTCAGGGAGTTTAATAAGCTGTCTTTTACAAACAGCAGCAGAATAAATCAGTCATTTAAAAACATCTCACTCATGTAATCCCAAAATAACTGAACAAAGTAACTGAACAATAAGTAATTAGTCTTAAAAATTTTACATTGTCATTTAAATTTTTAAAATCAAGTATCGTTAAGTAAGACATAATTTAAAACATATTATAAAGATTAATACTTAAAACAAAAATCAACTTTATAGAAAATTTTAACTTTTGGAGAATTTTCTATTGGACTGAGTAATGTAACAACTAGTAAAATAACAGCTATATGAACCATTATGTATTGATCCAAAGAGGGTCATATATTATTTTTTTTTATATAATTTTTTTTTAAGATTTTATTTATTTATTTATTTGACAGAGAACACAAGTAGGCAGAGAGGCAGGCAGAGAGAGGAGGAAGCAGGCTCCCTGCTGAGCAGAGAGCCTGATGCAGGGCTCCATCCCAGGACCTTGAGATCATGACCTGAGCCTAAGGCAGAGGCCTCAGGAGTCTGAGGCTTAACTGACTGAGCCACCCAGGCGTCCCAAAGAGGGTCATATATTAACTGGTTCCAATAGCTATTAATATTTAAAGTAAGAAAGGATTTGGAACTGAGACTGTCAATGAGATGGGTGGGAGTGTTTGGTGCCTTGATTAAAAATAATTTCAGGGGCACCTGGGTGACTCAGTCAGTTAAGCCTCAGACTCCTGATTTCAGTCAGGTCATGATCTCAGGGTCTGTGGGGGACCATGCTCAGTGGGGAGTGGGGGCTCTTACTGCTCAGTGGGAAGTCTGCTCGGGATTCTTTCTCCTCCTCTCCCTTTGCTCCTTTCCCCACTTGTTCTTGCTCTCTTTCTCCCTCTCTAAAAATAAATAAATAAATCTTTAAAAAAGAGTAATTTCATTGACAAGAATATTTGAATTTTCCTTTTGACTTCCACTTCAGTTTTCTCTATCTTGAGGCAATCAATGCTCAATCCATAGTAAGACTCTAGATAAATGAAGATTGTTGTTTAAATAGAAGACTATTATTGCGTAAATGTCAGAATGGTCAATGTGAATGTTGTGGTGTGAACCCAACTTGTATAACTACAGGTATTCCCCCTTATAGTCTTTGACAAGAGAATAAGGGTTGGTTCCATCCGAGGGCTGTGAGGGAAGGATTTGTTTCGTTTTTTCCCCTTGGCTTGTAGATGTCTGTCTCCTCATCCGGTCTTTATACGGTCTTCCCTCTGTGTGTGTTTTTGTCTAAATTTCCCCTTTTTATGAGGATACTAGTGAGCTTGGTGTGAGGTCCAACTTCAGGACCTCAGTTTAACCTGATCACTTCTATAAAAATCTCAACTTCAAATAAAGTCACACTTTGTGGTACTGAGGGTTAGGATTTCAACATATGAATTGGGGGGCACAAATAATTCATAAAAATTATTAGGTGCATTTATTTTAAATTTTTTTTTTAGTAATCCCTACACTTGTGGGGCTTGAACTCATGACTCTGAGATCAAGAATCACATACTCTTCTGACTGAGTCAGCCAGCCACTCTTTATTGTGTGCACTTAAAAAAAAAAATCCTAGGATATAAAATCTATGACTATAATCTTATATTCTCAGAAACAGAAAAAAAATTAAGAATTATTTTAACCATAACTTTCATTTGACTAAGGTAGTGCTTTTAAAGGGCAACCTGACTGGGAGTTTGCCATGTTGTAAAGGTACGTGACTTATTGGTTTAATAAGAATTGGGACCATTGATAGTACAACTGGGATAGAGTCTCAATTATGGGAAATGACAATTTAATAGTTCTAAAAATTGCTCCCTTTTATAATTATAGAGAATTTCCTTAGTGGTTTTGGAAGTTCTTTAAGTCATTCATGTTTTCTCATGAGGTCTGCTTAAGTATGTGGTTACTGTATCATTTTGAGCATCCTCAAGAATTCTGCAGGTGGTAGGCAAAAATCATGTGTAATACATAGCAAGTGGCAGCTGCATGCTACTATAGAACAAGCAAACCATATCATACCCCTGGAATCTGGCTTTCATTAGATTTGTCCTGGATCAATAGGGCTTAAAACTTCAAGGAGTCCTTTGAGAATATATGTTACAAAAAAAGATTGGTTTCTCACAAGGAAAATGCTGTGTGTGTGTGTGTGTGTGTGTGTGTGTGTGTGCAAACACAAATTTTACAAAAATGTCAAAAGGTGAAGCTGCTTCCAAGCTTATTTAGGACCCCCCCAGGGCCCTACTCTAAGACCTTCTTTCTATCTTTCTTTCTTTCTTTTTCTTTTTTCTTTCTTGTAGGGTAGTTTCTGCTGAAGGCTCTTGTTTGCTTTAGCATCTCCAAATTTGGCATCTTTATTGCTTTCTAGATTCTCAGTTCAAACCCACAGGCTCTAGGCTCATCTCCTTTGTCTTGGTTCTGTGTCAGTGCTCACTACCTCATATCTGACCTCACTGGTCCTTGGAAATATCTCTGAATGCCACACTTCATAAGCTGCCTCCTTCTTTTTTCATTGTGGAATACCAGAAATCAGTCATGGTAAATCCCTGCCCATTATGGCAAACTATTGGCTAAATTATCTATTTTCTTTAGGGAACTTATTTGATTTTTTTCAAAAATTTAGAGTACAAAATTTGTAGTGCATTTTTTAATAAGTATGTTTGTTCAAATTTGGTTCCCTGAAAACTAGACTGTGTCTTTAAAATGCACTTTTTCTCCTATGTAGGATTACATGTATCACTATTTTAAGTCCTACACTTTTTTCTTTTTTTTCCAAGACTTTATTTAAACTCAAGTTATTTCACATATATAGTGTTAGGTCCCACACTTTTTATTGACCTTTGAAAAACACACAGAATTACAATTCTGCTATAATGGGAATACCACCATGGATAAATCAGATAAAAATACATCATATGCATATATCACATCTTATGATGACTTTGAAAAGCAGTATCAAATAATCGTTTTATTTGAATTTGCTGTTTCATTATGTTCTTTCCTAAAGAACTGACAAATAAAATCCCATTGCATTATTTCCAAAGCTATCAGAAGTGCATCTATGTACTTAAGTGTCAAGGATTGCAAACTATGCAATACTGTCTTTGCTCCAGCTCTTCCTTCTGTCTGGACTGTCTGGTTTATCTCCTTTTCCTCCCAGATGAGGCTCCGTCCATGAAGTATTTCCTGAATCACTCAATGCAATATGGTTCTCTGAACCTGAGCACTTCTGTTTCTGCAATTATTTCATCACATTAGAGTCATTAATTTTTTTTCTTTCCTTTTTATCAGCCTCTCTCACTGTACTCAGATTTTTGAAGATGGTTAATATTTGTTACCCCAGCATGGAGCACAGTATACTTAGCAGGCACTCACAGTAAATGCTTGTTGAGTTAACAGAAGGAAGCTTCAGTCAGTAGAGAAATATTGGAGCAGGGGATAGGGCACTCTTCATATTATGACAGATGTTTCTTTTTGTCATTGTCACTATAGAAGCATTTTGAAGGTCATATGTAGAAATTCAGTAACGGAATATAATAAATATCCTTTAGATTCCTAGTGTTGGCTACAAACGCTTTTTTTCAGGAAATTTACAAGGTAGTTGGAAATACAGGCTTAAAGTACCAGAAAGAAAAGTCACAAAATGCAAAGGAACTTAAAAATATGTAAGGCAATATTGTGCAAGCTATTTACATATATATTGAGAAGCTGTAATAACAGTGATTGGACGCACTATAATAGAAAGAGCAGAAAATAATGAAAAATAAAAATACAGAGATATTTCAGTTTTTGTACTGTCGTTTCAAATCATCAAATGGAGTGCCACTTATGCATAGATAAACAAAGTGCTTATGGGCATCCGTTCACCGTCTTTCATCCTCATGAACAAAAGCAGGAAGCCACAAAAATATAACTAAGGCAAATGAAACATAACATGTATTACAACCCTGGATTGCAGATGCCTGGTGCAAAGGAATGGTAGAGATGGAAAGAAAACATGGGATTTGCATATGGTTCTGTAAATTTGCAGCCTAATTAATGTAAAGAATATGAAAACAAAGTAAGAGACAAGGATTCATCCTTGTGATCAATTTTGCCAAATTTTTCATATTTATTTTATGAAACACTATTTAAAACAACTTACTCCTGAGAAAGTATGAGCTCTGAAATCTTACCACATTTCCTAAAGCCTTTGATGAAATGTCAACCAGACTTCTTTCCCAAATGAAATGCTTGCACGAACACACACACACACACACAAATATGTGCATACAGATATGTGTGTATATCTAGATATATCCATTTACATCCATATATTATTTTAAATCTTTAATTATACTATAACTGATTTATTAAAAAAATCATGTACCGAACTATAACTTGGATAAATTATATATTAACTGATTTAACCAATTCAAACACACTAGGAGAAATTAGCTTTAAATTACCTTGTGCGTTTAGGAAATGCGCTTTCCTTATAGCTGTCTATAGTGATGTGAGCTACAAGGAAGGAAGATATAATTATCAGGGGTCCTGTTTCAAAAGATATGAATGGTTCGTTGTCAGCTTATATAAACATCAGCTTGAGCAGCTTCTGCTGTTACTGAAGATGCATGATTCTGAGAAGTGGATGTCTCTGAATTGGGTAAATATTACCCTGAAAAATGATACTTGCTAATCACTTGCAAATTGAGAAACTAAAATTCAATAAAGCCTCTGTCTGAATAAGGACAGATATTAAATCAATGAAGTTTGTAACAATTGCTCAGGGAGAAAATTCTGATTATACACTTTGGTTACAACTAAGGGTAAGGAGCATTGCGTTTATAAACATAATGCATGTTGTACACCTGTCTTGTTCTCACTGTCAATCTCCGAGTGCCTTTCCCACTGACCACTGTTTTAGGGACTCCAGACTGACCTGCACAAAGAGCCCTGCCTGGAAATTTGCCACAGACAGCAGACTTGCTGTACTCCCTGTTAGCTTTTCTTCTTTCTTCCCTAAGTCCATTTAAATTCACACTGCTCCATACATTCTTAGGTCTATCCAAGATCTCTGTAGTGCCCATCCTGTCCCCTCAGTTTTCTTCTGTTGCTTTTTAAGTCATTAATTTTTAAATTAACATTTAAAATTTTTCTATGGATCTATTTATCCCTTTCTCATTCCGTATTTGTGAGAATAGAAATAAGTGAGCTCAGGGTGCCTGGGTGGCTCAGTTGGTGAAGTGTCTGCCTTAAGCTCTTGTCATGATCCCTGGGTCCTGGGATGGAAGGAGCCCTGTTTCTGGGCTCCCTGCTCAGTAGGGAGACTGTTTCTTCCTCTCCCTCTGCCCCTCCCCACCGCTTGTGTTCTCTCTCTCTATCAGATGAATTTAAAAATCTTCAAAAGGAAAAAAGAAGTAAGTGAGCTCATGGAACGATATAATAACACAGAGATACTTTCATATTAAAGAAAAATAATGCCATAGATTGAATGTGAAAGAATAGAAAACCTAAAAATAGTGTCATGAATTTTCAAAACATTCGTAAATTCTTAGGGTCTGCTTTTGGATGGTCTCCTCTGCCGCTTCATTTTCCTCTAATTACATCTATGTTTTTTTCTCAAGCACTCAAACATTTCCTAGAAAATACGAACTTTTGTCATTTGGATAATGACCACATTATACTATTACCTGTTATGTTGTAAATATTAATATTTCAGCTAAATTAAAGGCCTGATTAAGCCTTGATAATAAGCTCAAATAAAGACCTGATTAAACCATTGATGGTGGACCTAAACATATTACAATTTTTTTTCCCCCATTGGAAAATCTTCAGACAAAGACTTCAAAAATTCTTTTGGAAACCAACATCTTTCTTATTTGGAGACTTCTGTATTACCTTTTTTTTTTTTTTTAAGATTTTATCTATTTATTTGACAGAGTGAGAGAGCGCACAAGTAGGCAGAGCAGCAGGCAGAGGGAGAGGGAAAAGCAGCCTTCCTACTAAGAAGAGAGCCTGATGTGGGGCTTGACCCCAGGACCCTGGGATCATGACCTGAGCCGAAGGCAGCCACTTAACCAACTGAGTCACTCAGGTGCCCAACTTCTCGTATTATCTTAAACTGTTATTGATGATTAGGGTACTTCATGCTGTTTAATAGATGTAGTTTTAAGAAATTTTATAATTTCAGTTTTTATCAACCTAAGCATATTGTGCATATTTTTAAATTTATAACTGGGCATTAAGAATAATCAAAAAAATCATTTGTCAAACAGATGAACTCTCCGTTTCCAACTTATCTACTTAATGAGTCAGATTTTTATTTATAGAAAAGTATTTTAACAGAGAAACATAGGGAATTGGATGACTTGGTCTGTCAAATCATCTGTTCTCAATATAGTTTTAAAGAATGCTTAGAGTTAATCTTCAGTGGATAATTTCTGTTTCTTTGTCTCTTATTGTTTGCGAGTTTCTTTTTTGTCCTTTTCCTCTCATCCCACTTGCCTTTCTTTGGAAATCATGAATTTAGAGAGCTGACTTGATTTCTTTCCAGCTATCAGTCAGACCTCCTGTGCTATCTTGCGATTTTCTAAAACAGGAGATAGCATAATCCAAAGCTTGAACTTGGCGCAGCTTCAGTGGTTAAAATTTGACTTGTCTTCACTTTGGGGGCTCTCATTAACTCCACATTCTGAAATGTGATGTTCCTTCTGGAGTATTTTCAGGTTTCAGATGATTGATTATTTTATCAAGTTTTCTTATAAAATAATAAACATAAAATTGATACAGAATAGTAGCCTAAATCTAGGTTGGTAGCTCTATTGTCAGAATTCAAAGATAAGCTGTATCACTTCCTGGTTGTGTGACGTTAGCAAAATATTATTAGCTGTGTGTGGCTTAGTTTTCTCAACAGTAAACCTAGGATAGTTAGGGACTCATAGTGAGGATTTAATTAGTTAATAGAAGTAAGGTGCTTAGATCAGTGTCCTTCTATTGAAATTAATCAGTACATGTTTGCTGTCATCATGATCTCAGCTTGAAAAAGTGTATAATATCATGGGCATATATAGCAAATACTTGTTGAATGAATGAATGAATGATGTTTCAACTCAGTGTTCCCATAAACACTTGTGCATTTTTAGAGTGTTCTCTTTGACTTACTTAAAGATATTAGATGTATAAAAGCTGTCTTAGAGTTTGTCAAATTCAGGTTTATTTATTCTGGCATGTATTTTATGTAGGTCATATCAATTAGACAATATCCTTTATATTTAATTTTTTTTTAATTTATTTTTTTGACAGATAGATCACAAGTAGACAGAGAGGCAGGCAGAGAGAGAGGGGGAAGCAGGCTCCATGCTGAGCAGAGAGCCCGATGTGAGGCTCGATCCCAGGACCCTGAGATCATGACCCAAGCCGAAGGCAGCGGCTTAACCCACTGAGCCACCCAGGCGCCCCTATCCTTTATATTTAAAATGGTAAAACAGTAGCTTTCACAAATGATGACCCTGGGTATAAATATGAAAAATGACTAGTCTTTTGAATTGAATTTCAGCAATCTTACCAATATTTTACTGTTATTATACATACTATTATTTAACATTATTTACATGTGTGTTAAAGGTGCAATGTGGCCGGTACTCTGAGCTTCCAAAGCTCCTGATAATATATTTATGGATATATACACAAAACCAAAACTATTTATTGATTAAATAAATCCATTATTCTCAATCACTTGTTACTGGAATAAATGTTCCCTGTCTACATCCTTTCCTTCACTGAATTCAAATTAAATCAAAAGATCTTGTTTTTCATTAGACTCAATTTAATCCTATTGTACCTTCTCAATATACAGATCCTCTGCCATAGAAAATGGGGTTTCACATTTCTTAGCCTAGACTCTTACACAAAAAATATGCTATTATTTCTTACTCTCCTCCTCATAATAATGGGAAATACCTTACCCTCTAAGTTGATGATTTATTACAATTTTCCAAAACTATTTTAACAGGTAGATGAAGTTTGACTCAAGGTAATTATATTGAATTGCAGTGCACTCACAGAAATAAGTCCCTGCTTTCGAATCATATGTAATAATTAAGAATTGCCCATGGCAGCTGGTAAAGGAGGAATATTGCTAGAAATCACTTCCTATGCTCACTATAAAACTCAGTCAGCTTTCATAATGACAAAGGGACAACTCCCTGGATCCCCACTCAATTCAAAGTCATTTATTACAAATTCAAGTTCTATACTGTGAATATGCTTTTTGTATACCTATTTCTCGAATTTTTGATGATCCATTATATTTCTTCATAATCTAACTTATCATTTTTAATCAAGAAAGATATAGAAATAGGGTACTAAATACCAAAATAGAATTTGCAGGGAAAAAAATAAAATATGTGAAATGTTACTTAAGGAGTTTAGGCTGGCCCAGCAAGAATTAAATAAAATGAGTTGTCATGTGAGGGCAATTTGCTTTGGGAGTATTCTGTAAACTTATGAAAACATACAGGAATTTGATCTTTTTTCTTTCTTCTTTGAACATATGTAGGACACGGAACTCCACTTTAAGTATAATTCATTATGAAAGAAGTCTTTTTTGTTTTGTTTTGTTTTTAAAGATTTTATTTATTTATTTGACAGACAGATCACAACTAGGCAGAGAGGCAGGCGGGAGGCAGGGGGTCAGCAGGCTCCCTGCTGAGCAGAGTCCAGTGCCCAGCTTGATCCCAGGACCCTGAACATGACCTGAGCCTAAGGCAGAGGCTTTAACCCACTGAGCCACACAGACACCCCCCCCCAAAAGTCTGTTTTTATGATTAAAATCTTTGTGAAATACTCAAAATAGACCTGCTTTATGCTTTATTCCACTATGGAACCATGGTACAAAATGACTGCAGTGTTTTCAAACCACTGCCACTTTCAAATCCCATGCATGTATTTTTAACAGTTTTCAAAAGAAATATGTAAACTGCTATTCTACTGAGGAATGAAATTAATGATTGGTGGGCTGCATTTCAACAGACCATTTACCTTCCATTGTCATAAACATTAGCTATCTGACAAGACACTATTAACTAGTCCCCAGGAAACTAATTGCTGAAAAGACTTACAGGTGATTTTTAAAACTAGAGCTATAAAAATGCAAAAATTCTGACACTAAGAACACATGAACTCTGAGAGCTTTGCAAGAAAATCAACATTTTCCTGCTCTTGAAGGATGGATCATAGTACCAGTGTCATTGACAGATCAGTTTACCTTTTAGTGCAGTACAAAGAAAGAGGGTTGTAGGCTGTCAAACATTTCAGCAAGCAAGAAAAATGGTAGAGCCTTGAGGTAGAGTTGAAAAGAATTGTGCCCGTTGGATTCTGTGGAACACTCAGTTATGTTTTAGAATTTAGTAGACATTGATTTCTCAATTTAGAAGCTGTTTCATTTGAAATGTTTCATTTTTGTCTGGAGAATATTGAAATAGTGCAAATATTTTCAGTTCTCTACAAGATTAAAGAAAATAGTCATTTTGGGTTCTATAAAATAAAAAGTTTGATAACAGTTACATTGTTCCCCTCATTTTTTTCTCCACAGAATGCCCATTTGAGTTATGAGTTACTTGGTTTTCTTTGGTTGTCTGTGTTGAATAATAATCTGCCTTTTCTCTTAGAATGTGTTAACTTCTCAGTAAGATGACATGTAAACCATGTAAGTTTTCATAAATCAGTTACTGGAATTCATTGGTTTTACTCTTCTCTTTCATTGGTTTTGTTAATGATGCCAGTTATTGGATAAAAATAACTACAGAAAATTTAGTCCTCCTCCAGGCCCCTCAATCTTGAAACTTTATGAATGGTGATTTTCTTATTCTCAAATAGATCCTTTCCTAAAGGAATGCACATGCATCTTCTCAATTATATCTCTATCCATCGACATTTGGATTTTTCTTGATCTCTGATAACTTCCACTTGTGTGCATGCAGTATTTTTGGATCTATAATATTTTGCTGTGCTTAACATGTGTTCATGTTATTACATTTTCTCATATTTAATATGATGAGGATTACCTAAAATTAAGATATATAAAAAAATCTCCATTTTTAATTGCAAGATTTAGATTGACTAGTACAAAAGCTGTATTTGAATGAAAAATATAATTTGGGTACATGGGTGGCTCAGTCAGTTAAGCGCCTGACTCTTGATTTCAGCTCAAGATCTTGAGATCAAGCCCTGCATGGGCTCTGTGCTGAGTGTGGAGCTTGCTTAAGAATCTGTCTGCACCTCCCACTAGCATGCTCTCTCTCTAAAATATAAAATAAAAAAATAAGTGAAAAGTATAATAAATAAAAAAAAGAAATATTTGCATAATTATTTAACACAATTTAAAGAGATTTTAACATTTACTATGAAATATAACAAAATATGGAAAAATATAAATCAAGTATTTATATTTTATTTAGTAATCATAAAGCAAAAACCATTTCATTTAGCCTTACAAAAATATTTGAGAGTAAATATAGTTGTCATTTATTGACCATTTGCCATGATGTCATGGAAACAGCATGCCATGGTATCATCCTAGCTCTAGCCCTGCTTACTAGCATGTGGTTTTGGGGAAATTCCTTGATCTTTCTCTAACTTTTTTTTTCTCTATTATTAAATGGAGATATATAATAATAGATAAACATATATTTAAGAGCAGTGCTGTCCAATAGATGTTTCTGTGTTAATTCCATGCTGTTTAACATGAGAGCTACTAGAGGCATGTGGCTTTTGGGCACTTGAAATATGACCAATGTGATCAATAATTAATTTTTAATTTTAATAATTTAAGATTAAATAACCACATGGGGCTACTGGCTATCTTATTGGAAAGTCCAGACTTGGAGAGTTGTTGTTTAGTTGTCAAATGAGATGAAACATGGGTAGTGCTTATAATGCTGCCCAACATATATTCTTATCATACTAATTATCATGACTCACAGATGGTTAAATGTGTTTAACACAATATTCACAATTATGTGAGATAGCCATTACTTTTCAGATGAGAAGCACAGTTTCTTTGGATTAAGTAACTTGCCTCAGGTTATAAAGGGTTTAAGGTTCGTACCAAGAATTAAGGGCTAATGTAACCTCTAATCATGTAGTTCCCAAGATCTTTTCTAACAAATACCATCTTAATGTATGCTTAATAGTCAAGCTCAACTAACATGTTCAGTTTTTAAAACTCTGTTTTTAACCATGTCTACATTAACATTTTTTCTAGTTGACTAGCTCTTCCTTCCAATATGCATGAATGGATATTTTATCCTTACTGAGATCCTTCCAGGAAAAAATAAACATACAATAAATAAAAATATTTGGATGACCTTTACCTCAGTTATATTTTTTAAAACGTCTTAAGTGATACCTACCTTTATTAGACATTTGGAAAGTGAATTCAGGCACAAAAAGTTGATAATATTTGTAGATATAATCTTATTATCCTTTTTATTTCTCCTATACTTTTTCAAGGGAAGAGTTTATTTGAATTGAACTGTGACAAGTAGAATATTCTTTGACTGTGTTAATAACTATCACACATCACATTCCTAAAGAAAATCATCTGAGAGTTGGTTCAGATCCTAGAAGCTCTCAGAGGTTATTTACTTGGTTCAAATAGAATAGAAGCCTGGTAAGGAGAGTGATCTCCTATGTGTAGTAACACATCCTGACAAAACTCCACTATTCATCAGAATGAAAATAAGAAGGGTGATGGATTGTTGCTGACAAGTCAATGATGACATCCACTGTATTTCTTTCAAATGTGTATGTGCAATCCATTTGCTGACTATGCTTGGTCTTTTGCTTTAACATATTTTTAGTATTGGAAAATATTTTTTTTAAAGGTTATTTATTTATTTATTTCACAGATGGAGATCACAAGTAGGCAGAGAGGCAGGCAGAGAGAAAGGGAAGCAGGCTCCCTGCTGAGCAGAGAGCCTGATGCGGGACTTGATCCCAGGATTCTGGGATCATGACCTGAGCCGAAAGCAGAGGCTTTAATCCACTGAGCCACCCAGGCGCCCTGGAAAATATTTTTAAATGATTGTGTTTAAAAGCACAACAAAGAGCATTCTTGAAGGTGTTGACGTGATGAGGGCTCTCTCTCTCTGTGATCTGATGCCAATGACTATGACAATGACTATGTTCTCTATTTCTAACACTTATAAAAGCAAAACCAAAAACCCCATATTATGGCAGTGTTAAAAATATGAGAAGCTACAACTGAGTAATCTTAGAATTATCTTCTGTGTTCTTATAGTCCTTCTGTTCTATATTCTCCTCTATCTATAACCAATCATGTTAGCCTCAAATAGCTACCTTAGGATTAGGAACGTAAAATGCTGTTAGGATATAGTAATTTTATACTTAATTATATAGCATCCCAAAGTATTTGCCATTTTTAAGTAAATATTGTAAAAGATTGAAAGGAGGATTTGGACTCTTAAGGATAAAAAATACACAATGACTTATACATGTGGCTTATTAAAAAATTCTGTTATTACCATGAAAACTCCTCAGTGCTTGGAATTGTGTGACACAGAAATATATAGGCAGAATGAATTGTAGAAGTTCAAGATTTTGTGAAAGAACAGAAGAAACAAAACTGAACTTTTGTATGTATATAATCAAGATGGTTACTCTAGGGAAACATTTCTAGAATTTTTCTTTTCAGAACTCTAGATTAGTAGTATTTTTACTGATGTAGCACAAAAAATGGTTAAAGAAACTCAACCTACTAAACATTTATTATGGGATTCTCAAAAACTGTCACTGTGTGAAAGTGCTTTGCAAAATGTTCAGGAAATAGAATATAATATGTGACATTTCCCAAACATTAACACTAGAAACAGCATCTCCCCCACACTTTTTTTTTTTCTGCTGATCAAAGGAATTATTTAAAGTTTAGAATTTTATGAGTGTATTATTGTTCAGGGACATTTCTAAATACTATTTGCAAGTTTTATTTTATTCTTTGCATGGGTGCAATTTAAACAGTAAAGTCTGAAATTGCTTTAGATCTTTATTTGCTTCATATTTTTAACTCTGTATCTACCCGAGTCATGATATTACATGGTATTAATGTTTATTGAACTCGGGAAATCTAACCTGCCAGTCCTTGTAAAGTTGGCTTGTTCTCAGAGATATAACAGCTAATTGAACTTAGCAGTTTTGTATTTTGCCCTCTTTTTATCTCTTTCTTTGGCCCATATTTTATTTCGTAAGTTTTAAAGCAGAATTTAGAGGGGGAGGATGACAAACAAGGGTTTCTGGGTGTTTCACATGGTTCAGCTTAGGTGATCCCTGGGTCCTGGGATTGAGTACCACTTCAGGAAGGCTCTTTGCTCAGCAGGGAGCCTGCCTCTTCCTCTGCCTGCTGCTCCCCTGCTTGTGTGCTCTCTCTCTCTGACAAATAAATAAATAAAATCTTAAAAAAAAAAAAAGACTTTACATTAAAGAATAAAAAGGGTACAAACAGATTTTGAAGGCATAGTTCTGGAAATTCTCTGCACCACCACTACTCTCCCAGAATAATGCAGTGACAAATGTTTGTGAATAATTTCTCTGCTGGAGACCCTGCATTTTACTCTCGGAATCTCAGATTAACATACAGCCCCGTGATGTTTGTTAAAAAACTACAAAACATTTTCAATGAGTGCTTTGAATAGAAAACCAATGTTTGGCCAAATTCCAGTTCAAGTAATTATATTCTCCTTCCCTAAATCTTACCCTGTAATTTTCATTCTTGAATCGTGAAAGAGTCTTAACAATTGGGATCATTTAAGTCTGTGCTTCAGTTTTAAGCTCTTTAGATATTTTGGATGGGAAGCTCTGGTACTATCAATGCATAAAATGATATCAGGTTAGTTGGTCAAGCTTTAGGGCATATTTCTAAGACATTCCCTTAAATGGACTAGAGAAATTACACAGACATTAGTGAGTTACATTATCTCATCTTAATTATGTTTTTACTTTGAACTAAATCCTATATTTTACATTTTTTATAATAAAAAAAAAAACAATCTCTTCTGTACCTCACAATTTTTTTCTATGAGGTTGCTGTTGCACATCTTCTCATGTGGCTGAACTACAAAAAAGGGGCAGATGTCCTGTATGATGAAACACCCACCCAGCAAGCAACTGTTCATGGAGGAGAGGAAGTAAAGTGGCACATGTATATTTATAAGTACAGATATTTAAGTTATAGTATAAACAGGAAGTGATTTAGAAGAAAAAAGTTACAAGTGTTATGTGTTTTTATAGATTGAAGTTGGAAGAGTGAGGGAACATAGTCGCTATGATTGCACTCTAATTTCTCATTAACTATCACTATTTGCACCATACCACATGGCGTATTGAAAACCTGCGATGTGGCAGTATAAGTTGGGCATATGCTGTAAATATGCCCTATAAAATAAATTTAAAGACTTAGTATTAAAATTAATGTAAAATATATCAATCCTTATACTGAATGGATATTACATATTTTGAATGTATGGATTAAGTAGAATATATTATTAAAATTAATTTCACCTAGGTTTTTTTGTCTCTTTGTTTGTTTGTTTGTTTTGCTTTTTATTTGTGGCTACTAGAAAATTTAAAGTTGTGTATGTGGTTCATGTGACATTTCTATTAGGGATGTTCTGTATCTTCAAAATATTGCAGTCATATTTTCTCTGCCACTTTAGTTAAATTTTTTTGACCTTTTCAAGTCTTTTGTATTTGCTTGTTAACAATATCCTATTTAATACCTCCTGCCCAGTGATTTAAAATTTATTATGTGAAAGTGGTAAAACTCAAGTGAATTAACAGTGTGTTCTAGGATCTTTAGACTTTTATGAATTGAAAAGGATAGATTTTGAATTGCTTTATACAGTAGTCTTTATTGCATCTCATGCGTTATGTCTTCTTCCAAGCTTTTGTTATAACTTCAGTTAAAACGACTTGGGAATATTGCTTTGCTTTATTTCTGCATTTTAAGGGAGTGGACACATGATGAGATCCTGGAATAAATTATAAAATATTATGAGACACACCATATAATTTACTGTTGTGACAGTAAATTTACTTGGATGGTCAATTTAACACAGGTAGTACGTTAAAATAATTTCAAGGCAAAACATTAGAATAATTGGATGCTGCGCTTCCTCCCATCAACACAACTACCAAGCACAAAGAAAGCGGGAGAGATCAGATAGCACATTATTGTCTCTGGTTTGCTAATGCTAGTAACTTCACCTAAGGTTCATGCGATCAGATTTTGGTGCTGCTATTCTGCAGAGCTTGTTTCTCAATCAGTGACTCCAATAAAAATGGTATCGTATAGAGGTGTCCTCAAAATCTGCAGCAGTTTTAGAACATGATGAAGATTGATTTATTGAAAAGACACAGGAACGATAGAAATTTTCAATTTTTGTTGAATCCCTCATAATCATAGGCAGGAAGGATTTTTGAAGAGGTCATGGCAGGATTGTAGTGTTAAAAATGAATGTTGAACAGACTTTTATTCCCTCCTTCTATTGAGATAATTTGTTTCTTTTGCTCAGTTGCTTGCTTAATTCTATGAGAGCTGCATATAAACTGAGAACTGAAATACTCTTTTAGCATGGTAGATAGCTATTATTTTTTTCTTTCCTCTAACTTATGTTGGAACAAAACCCCTACTTGTTGCTACACCAGATTCCCTTCACATATATGATTTCTGGTGGAGCGTTTGTGTGTTCATAAATACCTGACCTATTTGGGTTGCTCAAACTTTTCAGGGGAGGGAATTATGGAGTTGACACCAGAGAGAATATAATTTTAATCTCTTCCTAGGTGTAACTGTTCATAATTTTTTTTTGTCACAAGGATCACTTTGATGAAATGCATATAGTAAAATGCTTGGGATTATAAAGAAAACAAATTGTATTGAAATAACGTTTCTCAAAACATAAAAGAAAACCCCAATTTGATATAGTATTATATGTGGTTATTACCAGATAAAATAACACTGGCATTGGGGGATTGGGGCAGAAAACAAGAGTGAAAGAAAGATGAGAAATGTAGAGACAGAGTTCTGACAGCAATGAAAACACTAGTTCTAGATTTTCCCTGAAATCCAGATACATTGCTGTTGTTTTCCAACACCCCAACATGTAAATTCTATTAATTCTATTTGTTAGTTGATGACTTTGAAAAAAAAAAAAAGCTTCTTTGTGGTTTGATACTGTGTCATTTGAATGCTGATGTTATGGTACCTGTGTTATAGACATTAAACATGTTAGGAAAATTGTTGCTAAAATTTAGAGTCACAAAGCCAAAGATCACATCATACTTCCTGATGCTAAGATTTTTTTTTTAAGATTTTATTTATTTATTTGTCAGAGAGAGAGATCACAAGTAGGCAGAGAAGCAGGCAGTGGGGGGTGGGGTGGGAAGCAGGCTCCCCGCTGAGCAGAGAGCCTGATGCGGGGCTCCATCCAGGACCCTGAGATCATGACCTGAGCAGAAGGCAGATGCCTAACGCACTGAGCCACCCAGGCGCCCCCTGATGCTAAGCTAAGATTTTAAGATAATGTTATATAACACCAGAACCTTCTGCAATGATGAGAATTTTTTATATCTGCACTCTCCAATACTGTAGCAGATAGCAATGTGTGGTTATTGAGCACTGAAATGCCACTAGTGTGGCTGAGGAGCTTAATTTTTATATTTTTTATTTTATTTTAATTAATTTGAATTTTCCCTCAGATAGTTACATATGGGGCAGCAAAGGCGACAAAAATGCAATCCTCTTTAAATTATGTAATAACAGTTTCCTAAGCAGAAATGTCTCAAATTGATGCCAGAAGTTGTTCGTTTCCGTCGCATGGATACTCCATTTATTTTGGCATTTTTAGAGGGTTGCTAAGTGAATTGTAGGAAGATAGGCTCATGTAATGGACAGACCCTTGGTTTAGAAGTCAGATAGATTAACTGAGTCAGTCTAAGCCTAGTCACATACCGTGTGTGATTTAGTAACCTTTGAGAAATTATCAGACCTAATTGAACATCAGTTTTATCATGTGTACAATGGGGCTTATAATATCACTCTCATGGTGTGATATGAGAATAAAATTAGATATATTTAGAATGTGGTTTAAGAAGGACTTTAGCACAGTGCCTATCACTGTTAATCAATGTTTGATATTATTTTTTCCCTTTGGATAATTGTTATAATGTCCAGGTAGATGAGCTTATTTTAGTTTATGCAAGAGAAATAATAAACAATAAAATTGAATTTACCAGAAAATTGAATTTTTGTCTCAATATACTTAGAATGTATTTTGAAAAGCATACCCTGGTCAATATATTAAGGTATAAGATACCCTGAAACTCTGGTCATTGTAGTATTTTGGAAGTATGTGATGCTTCATTTAATTGTTGGAACGTTTCTACGTTTTGAAAACAGAATTTATTCTCTCAAAGTGGGAATTCTGTTCTCAGCTTTCAACAACTGCTCATAATTATATCATGTTTGAATCAAAGTGTACGGTGATTATTTTATTTTTTTTAAAGATTTTATTTATTTATTAGACAGACAGAGATCACAAATAGGCAGAGAGGCAGGCAGAGAGAGAGGAGGAAGCAGGCTCTCCACGGAGCAGAGAGCCCTATGCGGGGCTTGATCCCAGGACCCTGGGATCATGACCTGAGCCAAAGGCAGAGGCTTTAACCTACTGAGCCACCCAGGCGCCCCCAAAGTGTACGGTAATTATTAAAGAAGTTTAAATTTCAGTTTAGTCCAAGTTTAGATGGTTTAAAAGTGTTCAAGTGACGCTTTTATCACATAGATATGTCCAATGTCTGTTACTGAACCATCAGGGATTTGAGCCTTGAATGATTCTATTCAACAGTCCTGATTATTATACTCTCCACATCCAATAACTTGAGAAGTTACTCCATGGTTCATTCTCTCTCTCTCTCTCTCTCTCTATATATATATATGTATATATATAATTAGATTTGGCTATATTTTCCTATAATGTTACTAACCTTTATCATTTTGGCTAATATGACCTATATACACTAAAATTTATATTTATCTAGTAAATGTGCAACAGGCAGTTTTCAGGAACATTTTTATTAATAGCATTCTTTAGCTTGATATCTCAAGTTGTGAAATTATTTATGGTTGTCCCACAACTAATGGATACTTTAGGATATATAGCTCCATATTTTACAAGGATGTAAAATATTTGTATTGTTATCTCAAAATACCTAAGCTCATATTCCTTAAATTGTATTGCTCCTCTTTATTGATATGTACTTGGGTCTCCATTATGTATTATATTTTAAGTTCTAAGTAAAAATTAGATAAATCAATTATTGTGTTTTCTATTAAAAAAAAAGAATTATTAGTAGGGACCCTCTCAGTTACCAAAGTTGAAAACCATGCTGCTACTAATTTTAATTGAAGTTATTATCTGTGGGTGGTTTACTAGAACAGTATAGCCCTGGATTTATCCTGCTATTGAATATGACAATATTTTCAGCTTCAGAGGAATGATATTTAAGGACTGGTTTCATTCTCTTTAATTCCTCCCTATATTTTCCTCTTTATTCCTCTATGATGTAAAAACTAAGAATATGGAAGAGAGATTGCTCTATAAACAAAAAGCTAGCCCAGGAAATCTGAAGCATGACAGGCTCGCTTGCATTGCCTGAGAGCTGGAGGCTCACTCTAGCCTGTGTAGTCCTGTCCAAAGTCAGAAGACTGTGCAAAACCTCGGTCTCTGACTTTTTCAATATGGCAGAAAGCACTGAGTCTCAAACTTGGCAACATATTGTAATCAACTGGAGCTCACTTCCAAAAATTAATGCCTGGAACCCACGGCAGAGATCCTAATTTAACTCACTGTGAGTGTGGCCTGGGCATTGAGAATCCTTTCTCTTTTCCTTTTTTTTTTTCTTTTTTTAAAATTTTTAAATATCTCCAGATTATTCTAATATGCAGGATGATTTGAGAACTACAACAGTAAGTATCTTAGTCTGATAGATCATGCTTTACCAGGTAATGGATCAATGTTACCTTCAGCTGCTTCAGATGAACAGAAAACATAAGGCATTCAGTTCCTTTGAATTTTTTACTCTCAGCATGGTACCCTTAAAACAAATGGCATACTTATCACCTTAGTTAGTAATTTGGACATCCATGTTGATCACTATGGATTCCTTCAATTCATTGTTTCTTTTCTTTTTTTTTCTTTTTTCTTTTCTTGACATAATGAATGCACCAACATTGGCCACAGTACTAACTACCCATCATGAAAACCACACTTGGGAAATCCCACTTCTGGGAGCACTAAGTCCATATTTGTACTCTGGCAAAACCAGATGGGCCCCCGGACAGTCTTACTTTCTCACGTTGTGGACCAAACATAAAAATGTCATCAGCAATGTGAAATATTTGTTTCTTGTTGCACTTGGAAGGCTATATTCATTAGTTGTCACCCAAGCATTTGTGTTCTTCTCTTTTCCTACAATCTCTGTTTATCCTTTTCAGTAGCATGAAAGCCAGCAGACAGATAGGTCTTTTGCTCTGTGCCCCACCCATTCCACCGTCTTCAGAGTATCTCTTACCCCAGTCACTTTTAATTCCACCTCTCCTCTATCTATTATTCCTGGTGGTGCATAAATTTTCTTTTTAAAAATCTGTATCTACTTCTTTGTCACCAATTGCCATCTATTCCCTCAATAATTTTTCTGCCAAGCTCTTCTAAAATTTGAATTGTGCTCATTTGTATATTTTAAAAATCATTTGTCAATAGGATTATGATAGTCTAAAAACTGGCTTTCAAACTAATCACTCTTCTAACACTTCTCTCTAAAAACTTTTAATAAATTACTTTTTCCTAAATTCAAGGACATGATTTCAGGACTTAAATGGTCTGGGAAAACAGAACAAAAGCTTTTATTTCATTTGTGCATTACTGTGAACGGTTATAGAATATCTACTTCATAGATGCCTCTTAAGAGAGAAAATCAGTAATAATTAAGAGAACAATTGAGCTAATGTTTATTGAGCTGTTATTGTCTATGAGACACTTTGCCCAGATCATCCCATTTAATCCTCATTATAGCCATTTAAATGAAACACCTGAAATTTAGAAAAGGTAAGGAACCTGCCCAAAGTCAAAACAAGAAAGTGGCCAAGCTCAAATTTAAATCCCGATCTTTCTAATGGCAGAACTTAAGCTTTTGGCATATCTATGTCTATACCTATACCTATAGCTAATGTGGAATGTTCCCTACAATTAAGGAGCCCATACTTTAATAATAATAATAATAATAATATTTAATGTTTGGTTAGCATTTTACAATAATGCTATTTTTACACTGTAGCTTTTTATTTTTAATTTCCCCACTCAAAAAAAAAAACACTATGTGTCCCATAATAGTAGCAGCCATGTGTTCATGAATAAACACTAATAGACCTAATAAACATTTAACATTTCCACTTGACTTGAAAATGTTAGTGTATAAATTAGCTATTGAAAATTCTGCTTTAATGAGCAATGCCACTGAGTAGAAGAATCTATATTTTTTCTTCAAAACATAATAATTAATCATAGTCCATTAACATGCTTCCATTGACAGATAGCCCCCTTGTGAAGATGTCACAGGAATCTTAATCGTGCGCAACTGAACAGTTTTTAACAAGAAGGATGGTTCTTTATAGCAAATAGGGATTACTGAGAAAAAAATAATTTAAAAAGTGTGTAAGTATATTCAGCATGAGGGCAAAGATCATGCCTAACTTATTATTTTCTGTTGTGTTCTCAGTAATCAGGAAAAATTTTGATCTTAGATGATAAATATTTGCTGTAGAGAAGAATGACTAGAAAATTAATGCAAGAACTGGACAGTATACAATTGTAATTCCTTTCCAGTATCTCTTAGACCAAAAGCAGTCACTGCTCTCACAGTCATATGGTCTAGAGTTCTTTTTTATTTAATTTTCAGTATGCACTTTAATGCTTAGTGAATTGAAAAAGACATATCCATATTCCTTTTTTAATAAAATACATATTCAAAAGAAGTTTTCAAATTAAATTAATCCTGTCTTCAAAGTGAAATAAAATGTTTATTTGGAACTGTTACATAGCTTATTTTAATTATTTTTTGGTGCCCTTTGTTTCTTAAGTGCTGTTCTACATTTTTTAACTTTCCAGAACAAATATATTTGCCTTATTCTCTTTGTCTTGCAAATTATTTTTAATATGCACGAACAATCTTATGAAATTAATTTATTCAGTCTGGTTTTGAAGAAGACACAACATTCAAAGGGAAATACAGTTTACTAAGTTATTCTAAAATCTGAAATAAAAAAAAAAATACCCATATCCCTAAAGGTTCTTGCTTTGCTTCTACACATACAGGCGTTTGTATGAGACTGTGCACCAGTGCTGTATTTACAAGGGAGCTTAGAGAGAAATCAGGGCAACAAGACTCCTGTCAGAGAACCAGTTACTTCTTTTTTTAGAAGATTATTTATTTATTTATTTGACAGACGGAGATCACAAATAGGCAGAGAAGCAGGCAGAGAGATAGGAGGAAGCAGGCTCCCTCCTGAGCAGAGAACCCCATCCCAGGACACTGGGATCAAGGCCTCAAGCTGAAGGCAAAGGCTTTAACCCACTGAGCCACCCAGGTGCCCTGAGAATCAGTTACTTCTATGGAGAAGAGAATCTAGTCTAGAGTCCTCATTTTAATGATACAACAGGTGGGAGGTAGTAGAGTAATACCTTAAAGGGACTGGTTAAAATCAATTAGGTTTATTGCTTCATTAATACTTAAATTTAGGATGCTTCATTTGTAAATCCTGAGCGTTATTCTGTCTCAGAAGGATCAGGTAACCATAGCAGATTCCTATAGAAGAGGGTTATTCAATCTCCTCACTGTTGAGATATCTGGTCAACTGTTTCCTTGTTGTGAGGAGCTCCTTCAGGGCATTTTAGGACATTAAGCAGTGCCTCTGGCCCATAGCCACTCGACGTGAGCAGCAATGCCCCTGCCCAAGTTGGGACAATCACAGCTGTCTCCAGATATTGCCAGATGTCCTCTTGAGGATGAAATCACTGTTTGGGAACCATCAGACCACTGCTGAGAGTGAGGAAATAGGGAAATGAGGTGTTTGCATCCAGAACTGCATGGCAATTTCTCTTTTCAAGATCGCCATAAACTTCAGGTTGCAATGGTCATTGTTGGACCTCAGTATACTGATCTATCTTCCGCAATTACTAGTTATCTTGCTTCCTGCTTAAAAATGCCTTTGTTTCCTTGACTTCCAAAAAGCCACATTCTTGATTGTACTCATCCCTCAGTGGCATCTCTACTCAGATCCCTTTCCTGATTTCTTCTTTTCCTTGGCTTTTAAACATCAGAGTAATGCAGACCCTCTCCTCACAACTCTTCTCTTTTCACATATTTCCTTGGTGATCTTATTGATTGCCATGACTTTTCAAAAGCAATCACATGCTTCCTGCATTTATGTCTTCAGATCTCACTACTCACTCATATATCCAATAGCTTAACGATTCCTCCATCTGATTACATAACAGGCATCTCAAAATGATTATGTCCAAAGCAGGAATCCTAGTCTTCCCACCCTACCCATCTACTTCTTCCAGGCTTCCCCATGTCAGTAAATGACAACCCTGTAATTTGATTTACTCTGATAAAACAAACAAACAACCTTGGACTCATCTTTGACATCGCCTTTCTTTCTTCATTATTGTGCTTTCCATCTATCAGGAAATCGTGTTGGCTGTACCTCCAAGTAAAAGCAAACCCCCCCTGGCTATGTTATTAGCTATCCTGTGGATTAATTCAGTATTTCACAATTTGTTGTCCTGCAATTTTTTCTCAACAGCAATTTGATGTTTTTAAAATTTAAAGAATATTATATCAATGTTTTGTTCAAAACCCTGCAAGGATTCCCTGCTTCACTGAGGGTCTTTTGTATGCTTGATAACTGTGCCCTCTGTAGCTCCTGGTTAACTCTGACCTCTTCTCTCTTCAGTTTCGCCTTCCACTTCCTATCAGTTCCTTGTACCTGATTTTCCCTTTCCCTAAGATTTTTTTTTAAAGATTTTATTTATTTATTTGAGAGAGAGAGAGAGAGAGAGAGCATGAGTGGGGTGAGGGGCAGATGGAGAGGGAGAAACAGACTCCTTATTGATGAATATGGCTCATGACTGGGCACTGGAGGAGAGCTCCCTAAGGGGCTTGACCTGGGACTTGGGCCTCCAGCCTGGGATCCACGAGGGGCTCAGTGAAAGACTCCACCAACTGTTCCATCCCAGGACCCTGAGATCATGATCTGAGCTGAAGCAGACACTTAATTGACTGAGCTGTCTGGATGGCCCCCTCTAAGATTCTTTTTCCCAAGATATTTGCATGGCTAGCTTCCTCATATTTCTTTCAAGAAGACTTTCCCTGACCACCATGTTTAATATTATAACCTCCCACTTTTTCCTCATCTCTCTTCCCTTCTCTTTTTTCTTCTTCTTTTTGTATAGTTTATCACCTATCATCTGACACTATGCACTAATAGTCTCTTTCCCCTACTTTTATATCTTCTGTTCCTTTGTTAGACCCAAGACCTAGAGCATTTGTCTGGCCTATTGTAGACTTTTAAATATTTGTAGAGCAAATGTATGTATGAAATGTAAGCACTGTTGAGCAGTTATGTATATTTTTTTCAGTAGACATTAAGCATTTGGAATTATTTGAAGATGTTAGTGCATAATTTCACAGAACATGTTTCCTATGTTTGGATAATTGACCGTGCATTATAATGTAAAGTGTATTTTTAGTCTAGTTGAGTAGCTCTTTCTATTAAAGCACAAAGGTAATTAGAAGGGTGCTCTTTGGCAACTTATTAATAGGAAAAAGTAGAGACTATTCACGACAGTTCCACAGTTGTCTAAATTGAGGCTATTGTAGATATCACTGAGAGAAGAGGAAGAGATAAAAACAGGAGGAAGGAAAGGCTCAAAACAAAACTGTGAATCAAGTGAGTAGCAAGTAATGTTCTGAGGGGCAAATACTCTGACTCAGTCGTATTCCAGTGCCTCCCACAATACCTGGAGTATGACACATGCTCAAAATTATCAAATTAGTGATTTGCTGAATAAATATCTTCACTGATTTGAACCATCATGAACTGCCTTACCCATCTGGCTGGCCTCATACTAACTCTCATGTACCACTTCCCCACCCTTGCCAGACTGTCATTTTATTGGTTAAATACCTAATTCTTTTGTGAAAGGAATTATGCACATAAACTAAGGTACTGTTTGTACTATTTGGCCTACTTTACATTGAAAAAGTTTTGTTCTTTTGGGCACTGGGATTGTGGTGCCTGAAGTAGGGCTACGTTCCAGTATGAAAACTGATGTTTTAGATTTTTTTTTATTACCATATTTCATGGTATCCAAGATGTCAGCCATCATAAAGCAGCCCAACGTCAGAGATGATAAAATGTAAACGATGGTAGCTGGTAATTGTAGGATACAATTATTTCGTATATCTTCAACTTGGTGAAGATAAAGTTATAGTTCAATAAATAAAAGATAGTAGTGGCTTCTTACCTACTGCCTGCATTGTGTTGTTGAGGATGTGAGGGAACCCAAAATCATGATCATTACCATGTGCCAGACATGTGTTGGGGGCTTAGCTTTTCTATCACTTTGTTCCTAACAAGTAATACGATCACACCAGGAGACAGATAAAATATCAGAAATTCAGAAAGTGAGATCCAAACCCCTGTCTCTCCGAATTCACAATCTATAATCTTTCCACTTTACAAATTACATGGAGATGTCTGAAGGATAAAAGTATATTTGGCACCTTGTTCAGTTTGCCTGTGATTCTGCAAAAAACTGGGAGAGATGTTTGGTCTGTTGGACACAACTAATTTAGTGTTTTATTTGTATGCATTATTTGTTAACTCATCAAAGTAACACAAGCACAGAGTTTTAGAGACTCAAATATGCTCCAGGTACAGAACAAAATACATGTTTCTGCTCCTCTTGCTTCTCCCTGATGCAACCATGATCTTCTTTTTGAACCATTATTCTGGTGTTCACACACATATGTATTTTTAAATAAATGTGAAAACAGGTAACTCTTGATTCACCAGTTTGTGATATTATGTATTCACTCTCTGTTGTCATAAATGAGGATTTGATTGTTTTGCAGAGTCTACACATTTGCTGTCATTCTCCATCCTCCAGTATATTCAGTCAAAATTTTTATTAAAATAGGTTTACATTATTATTATTCCTGTGCTCCTACTCTTCATATCTGAGTTCTATTGTATGCTGTGATCACTTTTCATTCTTACTTTTCCCCCTAAAATTAATAATTAGGCAATTCATTTTCACTTGTTTGGTTTTCTTTTATCTATTGCTAATGTCCCCCAGACCTTCCAATAAACCTTGTGTACACTTTTCATCAAAGCCAACCATATAAAATAATCTGTTGATTTCATTATTTTCTTCAAAATATCTCTCCTAAAAATCATGATTTTTTTTTTCTTTCTGAGTCCTGCTGCATGAATGGCATTCTGTGACATTTTTTATTAGCATATTAGAATTCTTTTGCTTCTTTCTTTTGCTGATTTTTTTTTCTCATGTCTTGATCTTTCCTAATTTACTCACATGTTATGGGAAAGAATAGCTTCCAGTAGTTTCATTATGTTAAAAGTATGGTGACAGCATGCCCATTGATTAAATCTTAATGGATTAACTTATTATGCCTGATAAATAGTTGGCATCCTGGATTCTCATTTTATTACCATTTTGGAGATTGTCTTGAATTCTGTCTTGGTGAATCTCTAATTTTCTTTATCTTGTGGTTACCTTTTGTTTTTCTTGTATTGCTCAGAGGCCTCTTCCAGTAATTTCCTGTGAAAGAAGGTATTAAAATCAAAATTTTGAGATTTTGTGTGTCTGCAAGGACATTCTATTTCTCACACATTTAGCTGATAGTTTGGCTGGGTAAAAAATTCTAGATTGGGAATAATTTCCACCCAGAAAATCAGAAGTATTGTTTCGTTGACATCTTCCTTCCAGTGTTGCTGTTTGAGAAAGCCGAAGTTATTTCAAGCTATCCTTTGCAAATAAGCTAATATTTTTTTTCTCTCTAAGATTGTTAAACATTTTCTATTACACTTGCAACCATTCTGTATCCATAAAACTATTCTGTTTTCACTTTCAGTTCTGTATTCAATAAATTACATGAGCTATTCAACACTTTATTATAAAATGGGTTCTGTTTTAGATGACTGCCCAACTGTTGGCTCAGGTGTCTTCTGAGCATGTTTAGAGCAGGATAGGCTAGGCTGTGATGTTTGGTAGGTTATGCATATAGCATTTTTGACTTACAATAATTTCAAACTATGATGACTGTGTTGGGATCTAATCCCACTGTAAATCAAAGAAGATCTGTATTCATATAAGATTACTAATTTGGTTTAGTTTTGTTATGATGCAAGCTCCCTCAACTGTACCTGATACCTCTTCTCACTCTCCATACATCCTCTGTTAACTCTCTTCAGTGACTAAAACTTCATACCTTTTCCAGAGTTGGGAGAGTAGCAATATTCTAGAGATTGAATTGTTCTCAAAAACGTTTAACTCGGGGCACTTGGGTGGCTCAGTGGGTTAAAGCCTCTGCCTTCAGCTCAGGTCATGATCTCAGGGTCCTGGGATCGAGTTCCGCGTCAGGCTCTCTGCTCAGCGGGGAGTCTGCTTCCCCCCACGCTCTGCCTCTCTGCCTACTTGTGATCTCTGCCAAATAAATAAATAAATAAAAATTTTTAATAAAAAAAAAGTTTAACTCAATCATCTTTATTTTAAAACTCCATTTATCCCACGTTCCAAATATGCCTAGCACTGCTGATTACTGAGCTTTTGTAGATTCTGTAATCTATGTCAGTTTGGTCTTAGATCTTAGGTTTCCTGCCATGAATTTCAGTATGCTCTCCATCCTTCTGCTTCCTAGTTCACAAGGTTTATTTTGTTTTGTTTTGTTTTGTTTTAAGATTTTATTTATTTATTTGACAGAGAGAGACACAGCAAGAGAGGGAACACAAGCAGGGGGAGTGGGAGAGGAAGAAGCAGGCTTCCCACCCAGCAGGGAGCCCGATGTGGAGCTTGTTCTCAGGACCCTAGGATCATCACCTGAGCCAAGGGTACATACTTAATGACTGAGCCACCCAGGCACCCCTTCATAATGTATTGTCATTGTGTCTCCTCCTCTGGCTTTCCCAGATTTGGGGCTTAAAATTTGAAAAACTCTATCTACTATATTGTTTGTGGTGTTTGGGGAGTAAAATTACATACACCCCAAAACTAAAAAATGATTTTCAATCTTAAAAACTTAGGCTCATAAGAAGTTGAAACTTAAGGTTTAAAAACATAAAAATAAAAGCACAAATTGACTCATGTAATAATACTAATGAAAGCAAAAGCAGCTAACACTTAAGACTTGTTACAGAACAAGTGCACTTTACATGCTTTAATTTATTTCAACCTCAGAACATCTATTAGAGATAAAGGCTATTAATAGCCCATTTGCAAGAGAGGAAGCTGAAATACAGTGTTCAGCTAATTTGCTCTACTTCCCAGATCTAGTATAAGGCAGAGCTCAAGTTCAAACTCAGAAGTTTGGTTACAGACTTACAGCTATTTACCCCTTTGTCATATGTCCTCACCATAGAGTTGATTCACTTGGTGCATTATAAACCCTAAACATTTGGATTCTGTAGTTGCCGTGATAGAAGCTAAAGTGATTTTGATTCTGATTAACAACTGAGGCAGTATAATTTATTACTAACAGATGTAGAAGAGGAACAGAGTGCATATTAGTAAAATTAGCTTATATAGTAAATGTGGTTACTTAATGTTTCTTAATATTACATTATAGTTTAGCATAGAAATCTGTACCTATGTATTATCAGTAAATTGAAATATTATCAGTTCTCTGTAAGTTCCCTGTTATAGGTATACATTATTAGGTTGAAGAAAGGATCTATTTGAAGAAGAAGAATAAATGATTTGCTATGCATTATTTTAAGTGCAGCCAAGTTATATGCATCATAAGACTAGTTACATATAAACTGCATTTATTAAGATAAATGTGTATAACTTTTTTAAATAAAATTAATCTTCCAGAATATTTGCACTTGTCACCAACAATGTTCTGGAAGCTTTATTGTCTTTAATGCATTTTGGGGGGGCATATACATTCATCCAGTATTATCCAGGAGTGCTTTGTGCTAAAAGCACTGAAAAACAAACTCAAATTCATAGTAAATTGATTCATCAGCTCACATAAAGAAATAAAAGGAAAAATAGCTCCATCTGGTTCATTCAGCTCAGTATATGTGTGAGAACCCATATTCTATCTACTATATTCTGCTATTCTCTGTGGCAACTTTGCAGACTTGTATATATCATGATTCCAGACATGTCCAGGTATCATACCAAGATATGAAGATGACTAGGCAAGTGTGAAGAGCTATTTCTGTATCTCTTGGTAAGAATGAGTAAACCGTTCCAGGAAACCCTAGCACAAAATTGGTTCACATGGCCACAACTGGGGCACATGACCTTTCCTAACATAATAATTGGTTAGGGTAATGTAAGTTACCATGACTAACTTGGAATACCTATCTGAAATATAATGGATATAAGGAATAATGAATGTTATTTCCATCATCTTTTCTTAAATTGAAGCATAGTTAACATACAGTGTTATATTACTTTCAGGAATACAGCATATTGATTCAACAATTCTATTATTTAGGGCTCACCACAATAAGTATAGTCACCATCTGTCCTATACAATGTTATTACAATATTATTGACTATATTTCCTATACTGTACTTTTCATCTCTATAACTTATTTATTTTACAATATGAAGTTTTACCTCTTAAGCTTCTTTATCTATTTCACCTATCCCCCACTCACCTCCCCTCTAGCAACCACCACAGTTTGTTCTTTGTATTTGAGTCTGTTTTTTTTTTCCTTTACTCTTTTCTTCTTTTTTTGTTCATTTGTTTTGCTTTTTAGAATCCACATATAAGTGAAATCGTAAGATATTTATCCTTTTCTGACTTAGTTCACTTAACATAATACCTTCTAGGTCCATCCATGTTGTTGCAAATAACAAAATCTCATCCTTTTTATGGCTGAAATAAGATTTTATTAGTTATGCATTCATCTGTCAGTGTACTCAGGTTTCTTCCATATTTTGGCTATTATAAATACTGCAATAGACAGAGAAGTCTATATATATATTTTTCAAATTAGTGTTTTGTTTTGTGTGGGTAAACATCTAGAAGTGGGATTTCTGGGATAGATAGTATTTCTATTTTTAAATTTTTGAAGGGACTTCATATTGTTTTTCACAGTGGATGCCCAATTTACATTCCCACCAACAATGTATGAAGGTTCTTTTTTCTTCACATTTTCACCAACATTTGTCATTTCTTGTCTTTTTGATTCTGGCCATTCTGATAGATGGAAGGTGATAACACTGTGATTTTGATTTGCATTTCCCTGTTGGTTAGTGATATAGAGTACCTTTTCAGGTGTCTGTTGGTGAATTGCCTTTTAAACATTTAACTGAAATAAATTTGTTCAATGAAATTTTTTAGAATTACTTAAAGTCTCACAAAAAATGCCTGTAAAATATGTCATTGCTGATTGTATTAAGAAAACTTTTTTTTTTTAAGATTTTATTTGTGTATTTGACAGACAGAGATCACAAGTAGGCAGAAAGGCAAGCAGAGAGAGAGAGGAAGGGAAGCGGACTCCCTGCTGAGCAGAGAGGCCGATGTGGGACTCAATCCCAGGATCCTGGGATCATGACTTGAGCCGAAAGCAGAAGCTTTAACCCACTGAGCCACCCAGGTGCCCCATATTAAGAAAACTTTTAATTTGATCATATTATTTTGAAAATCCTTATGATCATAATTTTTATTTTTACATTTAAAGAGAAATAAAAGTTAGTTTATACATTAGAAGTATATCAAGAAATTGATGATTAGCAATTGATGATATTATGTAACATGTCTTCTTTCTTGGCTCAAATGTCTCTATTCTAGACAAATGTAACCTGCAGAGTGGTGATAATTTTAAATTCATAGTTTTTCTGGAGTTACTTTCTGTTCTTTCCACCAGAATTATTTCGTGTCTTACAGAAATTTAAGCCATATTTAGAAACAAACTTATACGTGTATCCTTTGTGTATCCTTTTTCATTTCTTTCTTCTTTCAGTGTAGCTCACTCGTGCTTGTGTATCAGTTGAGTGAATAACATTCAGTGATGAACAAATAAATTATTTTGTAATCACTTTCTGAAAAATTGGTTAATATAATAATGTCTTTAAATTTACACACTCAGCTTTTTGATATGATTTCTTATGTGGTTCTAAATGGATCATTAGATGAATGTAGCTATTATATGGGTTTACAAATGAAGCATGGATTTAGAATTTAAAGATTTCTGCCAGAATCACTCATATTATAGAAAAGCAACTTAGAAGTAAGGTATTTTTAAAAAGTGATCCTATTAAGTGAAATTTTCCATTATTCTAACCTTCTGACAGAACTTTTAATGCTGTAGTGTTGACCATTTTTGTTGCTGAAAATATAATGAATTAAAATGTGAGTTATATTAATTGAATATCATAGATCTATATTAATTTACTCCACTCCTATGATTTTGTTTTTACTTGTTTCTCTTTGCATGACTGACTACTGTAAGTATTTGGAAGAGAAAATATCTGGGATAAAAACTTCCTTCCAGTATATCTCTTCTTCATTTTTTTCATTTTTTCTTTTCCTTTTTGAAAAAGCAGTAATATTTCCAGGAGTGTCTTACCCATGCAAATATACTTTTTCCTAAGGTACCTCTTCTTCTTCTTCTTTTTTTTTTTTTTTCAATTAACTTATTTATTTGAAAGAGAGAGAAAGCAAGCGAGGGAGGTGAAGAAGGAGAGAGAGAGAGAGAAAGAGAGAGAGAGAGAAATCCCTATGCAGATGCCCTGCGGAATGAAGAGTCCCACCTGGTGTTTGATTCCAAGAGTTGAGCTGAAAATCAAGAGTCAGAAGCTTAACTGCTAAACCACTTAGAGTCCCCTTTAGGTCACTCTTTATTATGGCTGGGGATGCTGCAAAAAACAAGTACTTATACTTTCCAACATTATGCTTTTTTTTTAATATACTTTTTTTATTAATTTTTTTAAGATTTTTATTTATTTGTTAGTTAGAGAGAGAGAGAGCGCACGAGCACAGGCAGACAGAGAGGCAGGCAGAGGCAGAGGGAGAAGCAGGCTCCCTGCCAAGCAAGGAGCCCGATGTGGGACTCGATCTCAGGACGCTGGGATCATGACCTGAGCCGAAGGCAGCCGCTTAACCAACTGAGCCACCCAGGCGTCCCCAACATTATGTTTTTGTAATATGATCCTATTTATGTATATATATGTATATATATATACATATATATATATATATATATATTTTTTTTTTTTTTACTGCGTGCACAATGGTATTTTTCTCATAGGACCCTTACAGAGTATTCCTGGATTATGACAGTGTAAGCAGTCTTTCCTTCTACTGAAATAATGTTATTAAATATCAAGTCTGGAAGAAGAGATAAATGAAATCTTGAATCTAAGTATTGCTTTTCAATTAACTCCCAAAGGCTCTATCTGTGTCTCTTCAAAGACAAAATCAATCTTCAATAAAATTTTGCTCTTTGTGGAAACAATTATTAAAGTAATTAAAATGTTAAATAATCCCATTTACACCCGGAAATTTTGTAAATAAGGCTATGCATTAAAGGAAACATTACTAGATATAAGAGAATCTCAGATTAACACTTGAAAGTTTTTATTGTTTCCTCATTTACCTTCTTCACCTCCCCCCTCATCTCCCTCTTTGTCATTCCTGATTATGTCAGGTGAAAACAGGAATGGCCTTCAAGGAGCTTGCATTCTAATTGTCTAAAAAATAATTTGAGAATTGTGATTTCTCAATGAAAGGGTCCTGGGATAATTGGTCACTTATTGAAAGATAAATTTAGAATGCATTTAATGTCAAAATTAATATTAAAATAAATTTGAAATGTTTATTTTTTTAAATTTGAGATTTTTAAAAAATGTTAAATATATAAAGATTAAAGACATCATAAATATCTTAGAAAAAAATGGATATTTGAATATTGGATTGCATAATAAAGAAGAATCACCTTAGCTTAAAACTACTAGAAGATTCACTTCAGAGCAGATGGATAAATTTGAATACATAAATATGTATAAAAACTATTTTGTATCAAAATATGAATGTTTTAATATATGCTAGTGTAAAAAACTGAACATACATCAAAATATTTTAGTAGATATTTTTATTGTTTATATATATATATATGTATATATATATAAATATAAAATTATATCCCTATCCCTTTCTGTATTTTACATATTAACTACTTTGGCCATGACTTAGCTGTATAATCTGAAAATACACAAAAAAACTGAGTCCTTTCTGAAAGTGTTGATGATAGCTAAGAATGAGGTCAAGCTACAGTATTTGATAGCTAAGATAGTCAAATTAAAATTTCATATCAGATTTTAAATAGCATATACACAAAATTAAAATCAATCTAAAATTGAATCAATAAAAAGTAATATTAATTTTTAATTTTTAAGTGAAAGCAATGGGTTTTAAAACCTATTTTATCCTCCCACATAATAAAGTCTTAAAAAGATGCAAAGCTAAGAGTAACATTAGCAAATCTATCATACTCTATTAATTCATGTCCTTTTCTTCATTTGATGGCATGGATGAGAAATACTCAGAAAAGAAATCACTGTAAGGACTTATGATTCTTAATTTTACTAAGTTATTTATGTATGTATCTATTTACATATGTATGTATGTATGTATTTGCCTCAAGATGTTTTAAGAGGGAATACAAGCTCCTCCCTGCCCCTTATAGATGAGCTTCAAAGAAGCACATGCCTAACAAAGAGGAAGAAGAATGAGGGGCTCATGTTTAGACAGTTCTATATTAATCATAAAAATTACTTATATTAAGTATTTGGCAAAATAGCTTACCTGTGAATCCAGAATAATAATGCTAGACTGTTATGTAATAAAAAATGTTAATTTTATGGATGAAAGAATTGAGATGCCAACAGGTTAAATGTCTTGATCAAAGCTATTTATTCAGTAAACAATTTCTGAGCACATACCCTGGGCCAGCCACCTTCCTCAAACAGGAAACCTACCATTAATATAACATGAAACTTTCTACTCTCCTGGAACTCACATTCTAATGGAAATGGCCCAATTTTCCTAAATGCTATTTCCATAATATACTATTGTGCAGCACTCCCTTAGCAATTGAAAAATTTATGACTATGAGTAAGCACTCATGTTTGGAATTTTTTAAAAAATCACAAGTGAAATATTTCTCAGCTTTTTTGCTGCTCAGATCATCTCCAGCAATTCTAAATATGCCAGAAGCATCAGAGATTCAGCAGAAATACCTCTATAATAATAATCATAAATAAATTTGAAAATGTTTTGATTGATAGGTATTTGTCATTACAGTCAACACTGGTGATTAAAATCAATGTTAGGAAATATGATTGAAATATATAAAATCTTTGGGGCACCTGGGTGGCTCAGTGGGTTAAAGCCTCTGCCTTCGGCTCAGGTCATGATCCGGGGGTCCCGGGATGGAGCCCCACATTGGGCTCTCTGCTCAGCAGGGAGCCTGGTTCCCTCCCTCTCCCTCTACCTGCTTCTCTGCCTACTTGTGATCTCTGTCAAATAAATAAATAAAATCTTAAAAAAAAAAGAAATATATAAAATCTTTAATATGATAATAAATTTCACTTTCTCTCTTGACATACCTTACTTGAATGCTTTTATTGTCACATTTATTTTATAATTTTTTAGATATATATTTTATTTTCATAAAGGTCCACAAAAAAGCCTTATGAAGAAATTTAAAAGCACTCATACTCTCAGAACTAGGAAGGAAGTGGGAAGATATTCTTTGTGTCATATCTTCATTTTTCTAGGATATTTGTATGGTCTATACATCATGTTCTCTGCATATTGAGTATTTTTAGATAATGGCACACTGTTCGATTTTCTTACTGATTATACAACCAACATTATAGTGATTTACATATTATGTTTATTTTAGCTTTAATAATATTACTAAAATTAACATAGACTGATCAATTGAACATAGCCCCATATTTGCACAATTAAAATATAACCATAAAACATATATAGAAATAAAAATTTAAAAAAAAGAAATAGAAAATTTATAATAGAAAATTTATAAAATGCATACTTTATAATTTTAATATATTAAAATTTCCATTTATTGGCACTGTTGTCTAGTTAAAATTTCCAATGAGCAAGTATATTAGAATAGCAAAGTTTAAACCATATTAACTTAGTTTCATGTGTAGCTCTTACTGATATTTTGGCAAATGTATCACTGGATAACATCAGGAAAATGTTAAAGTTTTATGCTTTTATTTTCAAAAGTTAGCAAAACAGTAAAAAAAGTCTCTAAAAGTTGAATATTCTCATCACTCAACACCTACTCACATGGAAATGTGACTGTAGAATAAGGAGAGAATATGAAATTAGCCAGCTCTAAATTACTTAGGTATGAAAAGAATTAGTATTGTCAGTGCATTCATATAAATATTCCCAAATATAGGCACCTCAGAAAAGTGTAGAGGCCTGTTATACAACATCATGGAATCTTTCTAAGTGAAAAATGGGTCTCCCATGTAAAATATGAAAAAATCTATAAAATATGATTTATATTCTATTGACAATTCACTATTGTTTAAAGTATTTACTTTTAGTGAGCCTGGGTGGTGTTGTCAGTTGAGAATTCAGCTCTTGGTTTTGGCTCAGGTTATGATCCCATGGTCATGAGATCCAGCCTCTGGCAGGCTCTGAGCTCAGGGTGGAGTGTGCTTGAATTTCTATCTCCCTCTCCATCTGTCCCTCCCACTCATGCTCATGCTCTCTCTAAAATAAATAAATAAATAAATAAATCTTTTTTTTTTTTTTTAAAGATTTTATTTATTTATTTGACAGAGAGAGAGAGATCACAAGTAGGCAGAGAGGCAGGCAGAGAGAGAGAGGAGGAAGCAGGCTCCTTGCTGAGCAGAGAGCCCGATGCGGGGCTCGATCCCAGAACCCTGGGATCCTGACCTGAGCCGAAGGCAGAGGCTTTAACCCACTGAGCCACCCAGGCGCCCCTAAATAAATAAATCTTAATAAAATAAAATAAAATGGTTACTTCTATGAAGACATGACATTGATGGATGCCTCCCTCCCTGACAACTTCCCAGCCCAATTCTGCCAAATGTGGAGATGTGGTTGCTCAATCAATACAAACACTTCCATAGTACATAGTTCCTTGTTTACTTGTTATTTTTACATTTTACATTTTTACACTGCTGATTTCATAGTAGTATTTCCATTATTAAATGGTAGCTTGGAAACCAGGCAGCAAATGAGTGTGTACTATTTGCAAGAATGAAATTCTGAGTGTGAGAAAACACACACACACACACACACATTCAGGTATCTTCTGTTCATAGATGGTCATAGAATAGTGGTTCTGAAACTCTAGCTTACACTAGAATCTCATGCAGAATTTGAAAGTCCCTGGTCCCTACCACAACAGTTTCTCAATTTACTGCTTTTGGGTGTGGTTAAAATTTGTTTATCTAACAATAAATAATATCCCAGGTGATGCTGATGCTGTTTGTTTTTTTTTTTTTTTTTTTTTTTAAGATTTTATTTTTATTTGACAGAGAGAGCACAAGCTGGGAGATGGAGAGGGAGAAGCAGGCTCTCCATTGAGCAAGGAGCCCGATGTGGAGCTTGATTCCAGGACCCTGAGATCATGACCTAAAGCCGAAAGCAGCTGCTTAACCAACTGAGCCACTCAGGAGCCCCTGTAGTCCACGTTTTGAGAACCAGTGTTTTAGAGGGAAAAGTATTGGACATAAGCACATTTGGAGAGTAGCTGGAGGGTGCCACAGTCCTTTTGTTCCTTTTGTGTTGCTTTAGGAGGATTGTTTATTCCTATAATACATTGAAAAAATATGGTTGTTCTTTTTGCTTATTGATAGATCAAATCAGAGGTGGAATGACACCTAGACCAGCATTATACACACTGGAAAATGATTTTTTTTTTCATACGGTCATTCCCTTGACAAATATTTATTCATCAGTAAATCATTAAAATTGGTGTTGGATTCTCTGGTAGATTAAATCAGCCTAACTTAATTTCACACACATGATACAAATACACATAGTTTATATAGGGTAAGAAATATATTGATGTGTCTAGGTTGGAAAAAAATTTGTGAAATATTGCCTGTGTGCCTGGCTTTTGAATTGCTGTGAATTTCTGGTCAATTCTCAATGACATGACTCACATAGTATCTTGGTAGAATGTTATTAAGTGGCTAAGACAAGGGACCTCTCTCCAGTTGAGCCTGCTGAAAGAGTACAACTACTTGTGATTGAAACTGATTGAAAATTATTATCTTCCACTGAGGCAAATCCCAGGCTATTCTTTTTGATCTGTGCACTTTCTATGGGAAAAATGGAGAAAACAGGAAGTATTTCTTTTTCCTTTAGTGTGCACCAAATTTTGAAGTTGAAATTTTAAAATTTCTAAATCTTTAGTATATTTTGGAATTTTAATGGATATTAAGCCTTGAAACAAGATGTTTTCAACATAAGCATTGTTATCCCTTATGGATTAAGTGATAGAATGAATGGCTTTTTCACTTTTCTTTTAGACTTTATTGTATTATATTGAGAAAGAATTCAAATCTAAGAATTAAACATCATATATTTATAGAAGGAAATTTGAGGCAACAAATGCCCTTAAAAATAGTCCCTTATGTTCTACTCACAAGTAGAAAGTCAAAATAGTGTTGGGGGTCGATCTTTTTCACTTTATGGATCAGTAAACTCTAAATAGAACTAGGCATAAGGTATTAAATAATGCTGACCAAAGCACTAGGGAAAAGTCAATTAAAATGAAATGGAGAAATAATACAAGTTACTAGAGTAGACTTGTTTCATAAGTATTTTCTTTCATGTTACTTTTTTAAAAAAATATTTTATTATTTATTTATTTGACAGAGAGAGAGAGAGATTACAAGTAGGCAGAGAGGCAGGCTGAGAGAGGCAGGCTCCCTGCTGAGCAGAGAGCCCAATGAGGGACTCGGTCCCAGGACCCTGAGATCATGACCTGAGCTGAAGGCAGAGGCTTAACCCACTGAGCCACTCAGGTGCCCCTCTTCTGTATTACTTTTAAGGGCGTCTAGTATAATGAGGCCAAGTGGACAATATAATAACAACTGAAAGAATATATGCAACAACATAGACTGTTCTAATTAATGGTAAATATAATTTTTGAATACCTTTGAATACTTTGATAACCTCTGAAATTTTTAACTTTAAAATGGAAATTAATGTTTGTGATACTTGGAAACTAAAATTTAAAATGGAAATTTAAGTGTGATAAGGTGGAAATTAACATTTGTGAAATCAGAAAATTTTAATGTGACATGTATTTATACAAGTTATAATATGAATAACCATTCAGGTTAATTTTCATGCTATTAAAATAACATAGGTATGGAAAAATGACAGCAAACAAAAATTAAATGGAAAGACCAGGTCATTAATATCTGTACTTCTTATCACCTCTTCTCTCCAC
>RCUC01156858.1:0-14509 GCA_003697995.1 Taxidea taxus jeffersonii | reverse complement strand
CTCTCTCTCTCTCTCTCATGTAAACAAATAATTACTTGTTTAAAAAGATATATTTATAAGACTGAGGAGTGTTATGGTAAGGACAAACAAGAGTTTAAGGTGATCACAAAGAAGGAATAATATAAGTCAAACTTAGGAAGTCAGGGAAGAATTCTTGAAAGAGGGAATGTTTCATCATGCCTAATAGGATTATCTTTAACTATAGGAACTGCTCCTAACAAGTTTATTCAGTGTTGGAATGCACAAACATTAAGGTAACTTATAGCATTTAAACAAAGAGATAAATTGAAATTTAGGGAAGGAAAATAATCAGAATTACTTCAGCAGATCTCACAAGCAGAAATTTATGGGACTTGCCTCTCTTATGATACTGGTCACGTGACTTGACTCTGATGGCACACTAGTTTTTTTTGTGAGATTTCATTGATAGATTCAAAAGGCTTAGTTGGAATCAGGTGTCTACATTTGCATACATCAGCTCTGGCCCAAGGACAGGGTAATGGAACCTAGAAGTGGCTGGTGAAGGCCCAGCTCAATACACTTGGTAATTCTCAAGGAAAAGTCCTGGTATGTATTGGTAGTTACCCAAAGAGAAACCTTTATTCTACACCATGGTCTCATTAGTTCTCTTCATATTTTTAGTGCCCTTGGTGTAAAGTTCAAGTAGTTTTACATGGCTGAAAAAGACCTCTCCAACGTTGGATGACCTTGGCTTATTCTTGTAGTCATATTGTACCACTCCATACCTCATGCTGAAATCTAACCCAGTTATGAGAATTTATTCTCAGCAGGTTTCATGAAGGTAGCTACTCCTTCTTTACTACAGGCTTTTGCCTGTGCTAAGTTATCATCTTGCACATGCTAAATACTTTCAATTTTTCTTTTTTGCTTGACAGACTTCTCTTAGTTTTAGCTCTTAGCTATAAGATCATTTCTCACAAGAAGACTTCATGGACTCCTAAAGAATACCCCTTTGAGTTCCAGTCATCACCTGTTCTTATACTCATTGTGCACTATAATCTATCTCCCTTGAATAGAAATCATCTGTCTTGTTTTATACCATATTCCATAAATCTAACAGAGTACTAGCACATATTATTACTCAATAATTATATATTAAATTATCAAAGTTAACAGCAGTTTTAAATTCCAAATGTCCATTTATTTGTATTTTTTATACCTTTCTATAAGTTATGTTCCTTTAAAAAGTGCCTTGCATCCAAATAATATGGCATTCGGCACATACCTTGATAACTAGTTAAATAAACATCAACGAGAATAATCCTGTGATATTAGAAAGTGGTGCACTGTTATGTAAAGTAAAAACTCCATGATTGAAGAGACCTCTTTGTCTTTACATCTCTACTTTCTCAGCTTCTACAATAGTGCCTGGCACATAGTTAGATGGATAATGTTTTTTACTGAATATGTAAGTGAAATGATTATCATGAATACCAATATGAGATTAATAACCATAAAGCTATTCTTAGTGTAAACAGCTCTAAAAATGATTTAGATGCTTGGTGTATTGTTGAACAGCATGGTAACCGTGCTGTGAAACAACTGCCCAGGGATGTGTAGTTCTCAAATTGAGAAGGCAGTAATAGAATTAACTTTATCACTGACACCTGTTTCTCTTCTATCAGTGATAATGTCACACAGACTAGGAATCATTAAGTATAATTTTATTACATAACATAAATACTGATGGACATCCTACAAAAATATTTAGAGCATTAGTCTATTTTTGCTTCTTATTAAAATAATAACCCCAAATGTTTGTCCTTTTACTTCTCTTAGCTATATTCAGAAGAGGTAACTTTGAACAATCTTAGATGCATGGAAATGTTAACTTTTTTTTTGGGCAAGGAACCCTCTTTCTAAATCCTAGTCCCTCTTTGCTTTTCATTTATTATCGAAAGGGCAAAATATTTCATTTTGTCCACGTGCAACTGGCCATTTGAGGAGTAGGTGGATGTCATCTAATTTTCCATGAATGTCCACCTTGCAGGTTAGGCTTTGGTGCACATCAATCCTGAGATCACATCCTTAAAATAAGAACAATAATGGGAGAACAAAATTGGCCTTGAGAGCAGCAATCTTAAGATAGCCTTTTCCTTAATATTATTAGAGGGAAAAAATATATGTGTGATTTCTCCAACTGAAATGGCAAGCACAAAGGAAAAGAAAAAAAAAATGTTCACAGTGGCAGGGTCTCTGCTTGTTCAAATTCTTAAAATACGGCTTAACACACAATCTCATAAAACACTAAATGAGGGTAAAACGGGAAAAAAGTCCTTTTTTTTTTGTATTCCCTCAAGAAAGCACAAAGAGACAGATGGCCTAAATGAGAGGGTCCCTGGCCAGATGAGACCTTAATAATCTTCCTTTGCTTTGACAAAGAAAAGTATGCAGTGAACTGTGTGACGACTTTGTTCTCCCAGGAGAAAGCACAACAGTGAGGAGAGAAAGATGACTAAAAATGGCCACGTCTTTGACAACATGGGTTATAATGCTCCGTTTTGTTAAGTAATAAAAGAACAATAAGAATCTTTCCTTTTATACCTTTGTCACATATAAAACCCAAAGACAAAAGTCCAAAATAGTATGATTTCTTTTTTTTTTTTCTTCTGTTATATAATGAGGGAAGAACAAAGGAACTTGTTTTACTCTGTCTCTGGGAAATGAATAATGGCAAAAACAAAGAGAGAAAGCAGAAACAGCCTGAACCAACGGATTGCTCAAGTCTAAATAGAACTGTTTGTGAGATGTGAAGTTCATCCATCAACAGCAACTGAAGATTGAAACTTCAGTCTTGCTCCAGAGTTTGAGCTCCTTTGGTCAATAATAAATAGAGAGTGAGATTCTGTACTGATCAGTATCATCCTTTTAACCATAATCCTCTTCCTGATTGGAAGATAAAACAGTTTCTTCTTTCAATGACTCAGCACGGATATCACTGTGGTATACTTCAGGAAAATCTTGGTTAGAGAACTAAATGTCTGAAAATTATGTGGCACCCAATGTCAATCTAATTTCTTATGAATATTCTGGAAGAGAATTACCAGAGGGATTTATCCATGGTAGGAAGGATGGCATAATGGAAAAATTAAATATTTTGTTTTCAAATCCTGACTCTGATACTTGGCTGTATGGCCTCACTCAAAGTATTTAACCTCACTGCATTGCAATTTCCTCAGATAAAAATTATTTTAAAAAATTACTTCAATAATTCGTAGTCTCAATAATTTGTAGTCTCAATATCCAGCAGGATAGACCTGAGATTGGCCAACTCCAGCCTACAGGCCATATCTGGTTTGTGCTTCTTCATACATGTTAAGTCTGACTGGAACGCAAACATGCCCTTCACATATGTATTTTCTGCTGCTGTTTTCATGCTTCAGTGGTAGAGTTACTGTTGCAACAGAGATGTATGACCCATAAGCTCAGGATCTTTGCTATCTGGCCCTTTACAGAAAAAAAGTTTGTGGACTTCTGGCTTGAGAAAAAGAAAAGAGAGATTAGAAAAACTTAAGTGACTTTCCAGGGTTAAAAAAAAAAAAAAGAAAACAAGAAAAGAAAAGAAAAAGAAAACCCAGCAATGTGTATATTTCTAGCACTAGAATATTCAACTTGCTCTGAGACTAATACTTATTTAATACACCCATCTTTGAAGGTTTTTCCCAGTCAATAATAAATATGGAAATGAAATATATATGTTTTAGTTCACTTTGCAGGACTTTAAAAAAATGCAAATCATACCTGCACGTTTTATCTCAATAAGTTGAAAAAGCATCTTGACTAAGGCCAACCATTTTTATACTCTCTCAACATTTATCCCCCATAACTTTTATTTATACTCATCTTTCTTGTAACTACTGTTTCAAAACTACAACTGATGTCTGATGGAAAAGTGTTATTTCTACTGGTGAAAGAACCTGAATTAACCATTATTTAGTTCTAGACATTTATGTTAGAAGGAAGCAACTAAGGCTCACACAGATGATGAGTATTTGCCCACTAAGTTGATCAGCACTGGAGCTAAGAGGAGATTCTAGTGTCTGGGCTTTGCTCCAGTGATCCCTTCAAGACACCACCCTCCTTCTCCAATCTGACCTACCTCCGTTCTAATCCCAACGTTGGTATTCACATACTAAATTTCATTTTGCCTTTTTAAAAATATCTCTCCCTATCCTCTCAATCCCAGCTTAAATAAGCCTTATCTGAAGAAAAATTCGTCAACTGTATTCCCCCATCAAGTTTAAAATTTTACTGTTATAATTTGGAAGAAAGGTATGCACACAGATCCACTTCCACTTTATTTTCTCCTCCTGCCTCTCATGCTCTTATAATGGATTTTCCATGGCCACACCTCTTCCAAAGTGATTTTCTGGTTTGTCAGCAATTCCTACCAGTCAACCTATTCTGTTATCTCCCTGATAAACAAACTACCTATGAGTTCAGTATCATCATTATATGCATTTGGAAGATGAGGTAAAGAACTACACAAAGAGCTTGACCAAAGAACTTGTAAGTGGTAAGGCATAGATGCCTAGGCTTTTAACTATAAACTATCATGACAATCTAGAAATGTGTATTGTTTTTGGAAGAAAATTATTACTTATGCTATATAACCAATTTATTTGTATTCATTCATCATATAGTCATACCTTTTTTTTTTTTTCCCCTTCAAAATCTAGTCTGTGACAGGCTGTATATAGCCTGGGGATCTATTGGTGTAAGGTAGACATATCTTTGCCCTGATGGAGTTGGGTGATGGATCAGATGCAAGATGAAGGAGATAAGGGAAAGAGGAAATGCTGGAGGATTCTTTGAAATTTTATTTGAGCAAGTGGGTTGATGATGACTTTTTTTTTTTTAATTGACAGAAGGAGGAGATGAGAGTCTTGTCCAGCTATTTTCAATGCTCAGTTAATTTGGCAAGACTGGAAGCTGTTGTTGCTTTTTGGTTTGTTGGTTTGCTTTCATCAGGAGAAACATAATGTCTGGGATTTCTCTTGTGGATAATTTGAGAGCAGCATTGCTCACTCATTCCCTCACTTCTCAAAGTTTTTAAAGAGTTCTACTTCTTGTAACATCTCTGTTAAACCCTGAAGATAAAACTGTGAGTAAAAGATTTACTGACCTAATGATTACTGGCAATTATTAATATATTTTTATTGTTTCAGTCACCGATTGAATAAGTGTTCGCCAATATTAATTGAATGATAACCGTCTTCCAAAAGATGTAGGAAAAAACACGTGTGTTTTCTTAAAAAAAAAAAAAAAGAATATCTACATTGATAGAAAATTTCAGTATCATCAGGAAGGAAGTTCACTTCTTATAATGTCTTTTATACCTTGTGGTATTGAAGTAATTTTCAAAATCTTATTGTGTGTGTGTGGTTTTTTTTTAAAGAGTTGTTATGTAGTTTGAGTACAGAGATTCATTCTCATCTAGATGCAGTGTTTTGTTTTTTTCTTATTGATTCTTTTTATTTTTTTTTCTTCCCTTCTAAGATGGAAGTTGCATTAACAATCCTTCTGAGGCTTACAAAAGAAAAGTAGCACAAGCAGAGAGAGTTTAGATGTTCTCTTCCTAAGAAGCAGGGATTTTGTAATGAGAGCACATAACACAGAGCATCCCTGAAGGCAGAAGAATAAAAGCTTAGCTTTCCAACTCTGCATGTGAAATGATTCACTAATTAGTAGTCCTAAATGTTAGGGGAAGAGAGATGGAGGAATAAAAGCCATTTATATGGTGTTTTGTGTATGATGGAAGTGTTGAATGAAACTTTGCTTCTTCATGGAAAATACCACTCTGTAAAAACCCAGTCCTATAAACTGTTACTTAAGCGGGTTCCTGCAGCTGCAGACTGATTAAAACCCAGCAGGTAAAGCTATAATAAACAAATGCCACCTGCTGCTGGAACAGGTGTTTGTGTCCTCATTTAGCAACCAAAGTAAATGAGAGGATGCAGAGGGGTTAAGGAGAGACCATTGCCTGGATTACCAGGAACCTGGTATTCTGCAATTCATTGCTGTTTGTCCTTGAACTTAATGCTGGGGGTTTTGATTTGCCAGGTTAGTTGATGATGCCTCCAGGATTAAATTTCAATATAATTAAGAAGACCTGTAACTTCTCCTGGTAGGATTCCCCACATTCAGTGTTTGCATTTTTTTTCTCTCTGTTTTATTGTTGATCTCTCTTCACCCCACACTATGTAGAAATCAATTACAGGATGCAAATTATTGAGAATTTCTTTCACCTTCTAACAACGAATGAAATGAAACTGTATATGAGATTCATTAAAAATGGAATATAGTGGATTGCGTCCCATGAAATTTAATAAATATTTTAAAAATATCATGTCTTATGTGATATTGAACGATTTTCTCTCACTTCTCATCACCCAGCCCCACTGTTGAAGTTCTAGAATATAGGTGAGGTTCACTGGGGTGAGGTCCAAAGCCGATGACCAAGAAAGAATTATTGAGGCATCTTTGGTGCAAAATGGTTTATTAAAGTGGGGGGACAGGACAAGTGGTCAGAAAGAGCTGCTGCCCCGGGGTTGTGAGGGGTGGCAGGTTATGTGCTGTTATGTACTATGGGGGTAGGGGAAGTAAGGAAAAGGGAAGTTTCAATAGAACTTTCATATGCTAAAGAGGACCTACAAGATACCAGATCCCAGAGGCCTTGCCATTGCCAAGGTAGCTTTGCCCCTTTTAGCAAGTTATTAAGATAGTTGGGAGATTCCTAAAGAATGTCACAATATGACCCACCCAGGAGTGGGGGTGGGGTGGGGGCAGAGGTTGCAAGGTGTCAGCCTTTTGCTTTGTCCTCAGCCAGCCTTCTGTTCCCTCATCACCACCCTTACCAATTTCATTCCTCACAACTATTCTAACACATTTACCATTTGCTTAAAGGAGAGAAAAATGTCACTGTCATTGTTGCCAAAACTTTGGGCCTCTTCTTTCTCCTTAAATAATGTAAACTCATGGAAGTCATTTTAGAATGATTCTGAGAAAGTATCATCAGAAGACTCAAGGAATCTTGGGGGCAAATAGTTTCCCCAACATATTTTCAGCAGTTGCTGAAAGTTATTTTGCAGATATTGGGCAAATAGTTTCCCCAACATATTTTCAGCAGTTGCTGCAAGTTATTTTGCAGATATTGTTGTAAAATCTAATAACAAAGTAAATGTAATGTTTTGACTATTTCAAAGAGCTAAGTGAATAATAAAGGAAGCTGAAATGTGTGTGGTTTAAGCCCACAGAAATTAGATACCACATTTTGAAATAAGTTATAAGATACCAAAGACTTGAGAAAGAAGGGAGAGGGGAGGTTTCATGACTCTTAAAACCTCTGGCAAGTGGTTAAGAAAAAAGAACTTTTAGGAGACTACTTGGAAAGTTGATCACTTACATGTTAGGATCTAGGATCACAGTGACATTATGTGGGACTCCAACCTGGAAAACTGGAAAAACAAAACACAGCCTGTAGCTGCATTGACAGTAGAGCAAAGAAGTAGCTGATTTGGGCAATTGTATGCCCAAACTTTTCTTGATCAGATTTAGACCATGATCAATAAACAGAAGGCATAATGAAACTCAAACTTTTTATCTGAGAGCTTTATGGAGGAATGTTTCAGTTAAAACTATGCTGGGTTGTTGCTGTAAAGACCTAAACCCTACACTTGCGGAGACTTAACAAAAAAGAATTTTATTTCCGTTCATATAAATTCCAAATAGGTAGGAAGGGGGCTAGCTTTCTTCTTCGCAAGTCATTCAGGGATCCAAGGTCCTTCTATTGCATGGCTACTCTAGGCATCTAGATTTCTCCCCATTCAGCTGGCTGCTGGGAAAGGTACCTCTTTTTACTTTGATCTGGAAGTAATATATGCTGAATCTTTTCAGATCCCATGGCCCCACACAGTTGCAAGAGGTATGCCCCATAGGAAGCCTCTGCTTAAGGTGTTGCTTTGAAGGAATAACTCTGCACTATTAAAGGGAGCATGCCTCTTAGGTGGTTGGTTATTGGTCTCTTCAATAATAAAGCATAAATTAGAGGGATTTCTAGGTACTTAGGGTCCATGAATATGTAAAGGATCATCCAGGAAAAAGAGTTCCTCAATCCCTCTAAGAGAATAGAAATGCAAAATGCCCTGCAATTGGGAATGTGAATGAATTTCCAAGGAATTCAATACATCACCATTGAAAGTGTAGCATTAAAAGATTTTCTTACCAAAGTAAACATTTAGGTCAGTGCCAGTATAACCATTCTTTTTCTACTCCCTAAACCCTTTTCCTTTTCTATTTTCCTCATCCTCAAGCCCAGACCCTATACTATTGGAGTTAGAAGAAGCTGGTAACAAAATATAAAAGAGAAAGAAAAAAAAAAGTGGAGAGAAAAGGAGCCTACCCCACCCTTTCTCCCTATAAAACTAGAGCCTTCTCAGGCTCTAAATTGAGTAGCTTGCAATATTATCAGTATATAATGGACTAAGCACTGGTTACTGCCCAGGGAGTTTTTGATTACTCGATATTAGAAAATAAATAAATAAATAAATAACAAGACTAACCTTTAATTTCATTCAGTAACATGGGAAAACCCTGCCCCAGAGAGTGCATTTAAGGGTTAGTGAAAATTCCAATTTATGATTATTTCCCATGAGTTGGGCTTGTTCAATCAGAGCATGGCATAAATAAGAAATATTCTATTGACCATTTGAGACAAAACATTTTGCAGGTATATGAAGTTAAAGTTTTTAGTTGATCAATTTCCTTGTTAAGTACTGCTTTCTTTATCCTTGTTATTTATTAATGGTATATAACTATTTTTTAATACATTTTTCTTCCTTTGTACAAAGTTAACCTTATTTTATCATTGGTAATTTATAATCTTGGAGATTTTCAGGATCACTCTAAAGTAATCTAATCACAGAAGAAATAGGACATATTAGAAAAACTAGCTCAGTTCTTAAGCCTTTCGTAACATTTTTCTCTCTCTTTTCCAGGTAGAATGGATCAATCATCCTTACCCTAACTTGTACATATCTGTTCCTGCTGTTGGATTTGAGTGTTTTGAAGGCAGTGATCTTCAATTTCCCTTGATCTTCAACGCTCCTTGATATATGGAAAGTCTGGTAAATAGACTCAGAGGTTTGAAAAAAGATGAAAGGTAAGGTTTTATAATAAATTCCTGAAATTATCTTTTTTCCCTTTAATGAATTAATTTTTCTCCTAAAAGTAGAACACAGAAAAAAATCAGTTAATTGAGGCTTTTGGATTTCAAGTTCCTTTTAATCAAAGTTTTAATGAATATAGATATAGAATATAGATGAAAAATTTGACAAGATAGCTCTCTTGATATCATAATGAAGGTTAATATGTTAAAAATCCCTATAGTAGATACCATATGGGAGATATATCACAAAATTGTTCCCTACATAATCAGAATTCTATGTTTCTTTCTTTTACACACGGTGATTCCAGAGGAATAAGTGCATCACTACAGAGTTGAAAATCCTAAGGAAAAGATCAGTACAGTAAGGAACAATATTTCCAATAGGGTATTGGGACTTGGAAAAAGTCATCACACTTGAAGCTTGGTGGTGTTTTTGTCCTGTACTCAGAAGAACTTTTTTGGTATACTTGGACATTTTTTTCAACCCTTAAAGTCTGTGTTGTCACTAATGGCTTTCAAAATCAAATAATGAAAATACTCACATTTCCATAATGAAAACTTCTTTCAATGAATTATGTTGTTATTAACCCATTACCTGTGTCTTTTTGTTAGATTTTATACTAAAAGAAAATTAAGATTTCTGACACTTTAGGAAGAAGTCAGTATGAAAGAGACTCCAAGCTTAACATCTGTTGCCTTTGCCAATCTAATTGATTATCTTAGGGAAGCAGGTTGTACAAGAGTGACAAAGTATGATTTGAAAGTAGAACTGTATTACCAAGGTGTTAAATTAACTATGAAGTAATCTTAGCGCTTCTAAATGTTCAGAGTCCTTCTGCTACATGTGGAAAGAAAGTGAATCTAATATGCTCAATATTTTTTCTTCATTCTTCCTTTGTCTTTGGAGGTCACCAATTTTTTTTTTTTTTCTGTTTGCCAATTTCCTTCCTATTAGATAGCGCAGCAGAGTAACTGCCTTGTTGAATTTCTTTGATGCTGGACATTCACGACATGCTGGACTTCTAAGGCTTGAGGCTGTTTCCAGCACAACCTCTAATTATGTTTAAATAGGAACTTGCTCTTATAAAATAGCAAATCTGGATTTTTAGAACAAAACAGTTGAAACAGTACTTATGCAAATCCAAGGAGAGTGAGGTTAAGTTTGAAGCCAGTTCAGCCAAGTATAACACTGTAACAGAAAAGGAATGTATTCTTCCATATTTTCCAGGGGGCATATTTCAGGGCTTCCATATTTTTGGCCTCCCTTAAATACTTCTTTTCTTTAACATGTGGGCAATTCATCACTGGCCAATACCCTTTCAAATAGACAACCTCAGCAGTTTAAATGCAAGACTTATTGAGCTTTGTTGTTCTTGTTCAGTGATGTAAGACACAAAATTTGACATTTGCCATCTTTCTCTTTAAATCAAATACCAAAAACCAGGTTTGTCTGTGACTCCCTATTCTGTTGTTTTTTGGGGGATCTAAATATGTGGTACAACACGACTGAAGGAAAATTTCTATCATGAAATAACATCAGGAGTTGGGGGGGCAAGAAGACAGGAATTTTAATTTGAATTTTTTCTCTAACTTATGGCATGCATTTAGGCAAGTCACCTAAACTTACTTGAGACTCAGTTTTATTATTCATAAAATGAGAACTTAGATTGACTTGTTCCTCTTCCCCTTGATTGACAACTATTTCATTATTAGTAGTATAAGAATTATAACCACCACCATAGATTTCTGTTTAATTTATTTTATTGAAATATAACTTTATACAGTAAAAGTTTCCAAATCTTCAGTGTCCAGCTCAATGAATTTTTAATATGCATGGACCCCTGTAACTACTACTCAGATCAAAGTATAGATTTCCAGTCCCAGTGGGTTCCCTGGTTTCCCCACTGAGTCCATATTCCTTACCACTCTCTTAACTTCTGACACCATAGCTTAGTTTTACCTGCTTTTGAACTTTATGTAGATGGAATCAGTTAGTATGTCCTTTTTTGTGTGTCTGTCTTCTTCAGTTCAACAATATGTCTGTGAAAATCATCCATACTCTGAAGAGTGACAATACTTTGTTCTTGTTCACTGTGGTGTTGTATCCCATTGTGTGTGTATGCCATCTGAGTTGTTTTCAGATTCTCACTATCACAAGGCTGCTAGTAACATTTTTTGGTATATTTTGGTGAAATAAGAAGCAAATTTTTAATAGAAGGGACATATATAACTGGAAACAGAATTACTGAATCATAAGTTAATCGTATGTTCAACTTTAGCAATTTTGTACTTACTGCTACCTACCTTAGATTTTTATTTAAATTATTGTTTTTAATTTTTACCAAATGTGTAGTTGTGCAATGGTCAATAGTGTGTTTTAAAAATATTTAAGCATTTTTATTTAAAAATGTATATTTAATATCCATGCAATCATAGATTTGAAGTTATAATTATATTTTTTCTAATTTACATTAAGATAAATATAAAATTATTATAATACAAAGATATCCATCTATCTAGAACTTTAAATAGTTTCATGTTAGCCACATTTGTTCTAGATGATATGTTCCTAGGTCACTTCTCTGAGAACTTTAAATTTTACAAGAGATTTCTCCTATATAATTAATATTTTCACTAAAATCAAAGGAAAATTTAAATAGTTGTGATTTTTATAGCTAAAGGTTTTTTTTGTTTGTTTGTTTGTTTTTAAAGAAAGCATTTCTAAAATACATATGCCCAATACTATCATGAGTTAAGGACACAGCCAGTTTTAGGACATCTATAATTATAGTGTATCTCTTATGCAGGTTTTCTATCTAGTATTAGCTAAAGACTTTGTCATTCATACATGACCCCATGGCTACAGGTGCAGGGCAGGTGGGCACAGAACTATGATTTTTAGTATCCAGAATGAGCAGAGACTTCAAGGACAGACACTTGAAGTAATAGAAGGCTGGTTACTACTTCATATCCAGAAGCCAGAAGGCCACAATTAACCAGCAAGACCAGAGGGGCAGGTAAAGGGTCATCCCTCTTGGTCTGAGGCTGGTCTGAGAGAGTGAAGGTAGAGCACTTCAGGCTGAACCAAGTAGTGGTCTCAGTCACAACTGTTGTGGTTGATCCAGTGTCAGTGCTAGGGTAGATTAATAAGGTCTCAGGAACATAGTAGGTGGCCACTGATTTGTTAACTATGTTTTCAGCTTCAGTCACCAAACAGGTTGCATTCATGTGTGACAGACATCGTTCATCTCAGGGCTGTCAGCTCTCCTGCCCACTGTTATCATTTAGTCTGAAGAGATCTGGATATACTGGATACCCCAGAGACAATTACACTGACCAAGTATGGCAATGAGTTTATTTGTATTGGGCAGAACAAGAAAGAGGCAGCTAGTGTGCAGGAGGTCTGGATAAGACACACATGTTTCTGAGGGTGGGACATTGTAATTATAAAGATTCAGGAACCTGACTGTTCTGGCACCAATGACATTTCTGGGGATGGTGTGGTCAGTGATATTCTCTCCAAAGTATAAGACAAACTATATTTATTTTCTCCATAATTATATTATATTCTCTCCAGAGTATAAGACATAATGCATGTCCCAGAACTGACAAGCAATCATGGCACCTGTTAGGCCTTCACCAGTTCTAAAGGAATCATGTCCTACTTCTAGTCAAATCAGACTGTTTCAGTCCACATGCTGAGCGACATGGCAATTTTGGCTCAAGGACTCTGTCAGCCTTGCCAAAACATTTTCAGAACTGCATGACTTTCAAAGATCATCTTGTCTTCCTTTTCCCCCACTTTCTTAAAGTGAAAAAAACGGATCATGGTCTGAGGATTCTTCTGTCCTCCTCAGAATCTCTCTCCTCATTTGCCTTCACAGGCTGTTCCCTTAATAAACCTCTTGTGTATCTAACCTCATCTTGGAATCAGCTTCTTGGAGGACACAGACTAATTAATGCATGTGTTCAAGCACATCCTCAACCATTACATATAATTTGGGGGAAAACTTTTTATTCATTATTACATATGAGTTTATCAGCTTTAATTCTTTGGATGTATTTTTGTGTTTTAGATATACAATAATAAAACCCAAATAGCACTTTCTAAACTAAAGTTTAGTACTATGGAGAAAAGAGGGCAGAATGGATATAGAATAGAAGATAAACAAAGCCTAACTTTTTTAGGCTATATCATTGGCAGATGATTGCAATTTTAATAAGGTAATTTTATCTTAAAACTTTGTTTAGTAGTGTAGCATTCTCCAAGGCAAACAATTTTCTTCTTTTAAATGATAGATAAAAATGGATGTAAAATGATTTGTTTTGAAAAATACCTAGAGAGCTTTGTTTAGTTTTAAGTGTCATTCACCTGCCTTTAATATTTCCTTTATTTGTCCAGTGCCTGAAATGATATGGATCTTTCCATTTTGTTATCGCTTTGACTCAGATTCAGTATTTTCAAGGCAGTTGGTTTGGTGGTGAGGGTTAGCCTTTTGTCACAGAACAATACCAAGACTGCTTGTTCACAGAATTCTGAGCCCAAAAGCCTTTTCTTCTTGGTTAGGGTAATTTTGTCATCAGCGCATTCTTTTGTATCAAAATTCAGAGTATGTAATATATATTTTGGGTATCTATTTAATGATAGATAAATGATAGATTAACTAGATAGATAGAATAGATAGATGATAGATAGATAGATAGATAGATAGATAGTGCATAAATACATAGTATCTCCTTTGAAAATACCCACAATTCACGGAACATTACAGAGAGGCTTGCAATATGCCCGAAGTGTCAAAGCCTTTTTGTTTCAGTTCAGATTTACTGTTATTTTGATTACAGACTTTTGAGACATCACCATATTATGTATTTCTATCCTACATAGAAAGCAGATGAAAAGATTTAAGAAATCCACCCCCAAATAAAGGTGGATATCTACTCTCCCTTTGTCTCCAATACTCTATAGAAAATTCTCCTGGTTTTTACTCAGGGTAGAGACAGCTTCCATCCTCTTTCTGCTTCTTGTGCACCTTTCCAAGAAAGAAAGAGAGACTGAGAAAAGAAACATCCCTAGCCTAACCCAGGGAGCATTTGTCTTCAGAACAAAGGTTTTCTCTGCTCATTCAGATGGTAAATATCCCACAGTAGCATTTATCCTTGAAAGTGAGGCCTCAGAAAGTCTAGCTGTGCTGGTCCCAGCACATGTTTGTGTATCTAATTGAACAAGTGATTTTTAGAGAATCTGTTTAGTCCCAGTGCTAAGAGGTATCCCTAAGTGAGGATTTTCAGAAACAAATATGAAATTTTAAACTCGGCCTG
>RCUC01156857.1:0-64025 GCA_003697995.1 Taxidea taxus jeffersonii | reverse complement strand
TCAGGACCAGGGTGGTTTAGAAGCTCAGAGAGAAATGTTGAAATCCGTCATTGCAAAAGAGCTGTTGCAATAAGTAATGAATAAAAACCGAAAGAAAATCTCTTTCCTCCCCAAAGTAAAAATCTACCATAGAACTTGCCTAAACAGATCCCCCTAATAGAACTTTTTAAAAGGCAACACAAACTCAAGTGCTTCCCACAGCCAAGGCCAGAACCTCTGGCCATCATCGATTGATTCATTCATTCAGGAAGTGTATCTATTAAGACACAGTATGTGGCAAGCATAGCCTTGGACATTGCTAAGGAGCAGGAACATGATGTCTCCCTTCATAGTCCTTACACGTCAGTTCAGATGTCACCTCCTCAGAGAGTCATCATCTGACAGCTCAGTCTCACCCCTTCCTACCTCCGTCATTTTCTGTCCTAGTTATGTCCATTGTAGCTCTTGATAAACTTGAATTGTATAATTTTTTAGTGACACCCACCACTGTGAAAGACCCGTCTAAATTATTTACTGCTGTGTCCCCAGTCTTTAGAACAATGCCCTTCTACAGTAGCATCTCAAGAAAATGTTTATTAAGGAAAAGAAGATGGAGCAAACCATCCCACAGCCTTCCTGTTCAAATAAAATATCATGCACAAAAAAGAAAACTACAAAGCAGGAAGTAAAAGATCTATAAGAAAAATCAGTAGATTACTATAGGATTTAAATGTTTAGAAGATGACTGCAGAGTAAGACCACCAGGGAAGACTCTCCCCAATTCCTAAACCTTCCATTTGGTTTTGGATTCAAATCGGTATGCAAGAACTCAAATAAAGCAGTAACTCTTTTATCAAAATGATATTCTGGCAGTAACATATTCTAATCAATAGAAAATTAAGTTATCTAGAAATCACTGTCTTGAAATTATCCAAAATGCACACGGGAATTGAATACGTATCAAAGGAGGCATTTCAAGTCAGTGAAGAAGTGTCAGGTTATTTAATAAAAAGTACCATGAAAACTGTTTTGTCTTCCTTAAAGCTTGATGTCTTTCTTCCTCTTTATCCCCATACACAAAATGCACATTTAACATAATTAAAAATAAAGTTCTACAAGGGAACATTGTAATTTGTAATGTAATTTGTAGTGGGATACTTAGATTACTTTCTGAGGAAGATTTAAATATCTAAAGAACAAAGTCACAAGAGAGAATCAGCATGGACAATATTTGTAATATGTATTATAGGGAGCTAAATTCCTCAACATATAAAGAAGTTTTATTAATAAGAAACACAAATGAATAGAGAAAGCAAAGCAATGAGCTAAATAGGAAAAGAAATACAAAGGGTTCACAATAAATAAAATGAAATTCAGTCTTACACATACTTTAAAAATGCAAAATAACAATGAGATATGATGTCTTACTTTAAAAATAGCAGAATATAATTGGAGGTTTTCATTACATCATGTTGATGAGGCTATGGGGGAAATATACATTCAAAAGTTAAGTATAAAAATGGATTGCTGTGATCTTTTTGCAGGGTAATTTGACAACATCTATGAAAATTAAAGCAGGTTTCCTTAGTCCCACTAAACTGCTGTACCTTTTTCTTACATATACTTCCATAAATACAAAAGCATGATAATGGTGAGACAGAGAGAGGGAGGAAGAGAAGAGAGGGAGGAAAAAAAAGGGGAAGGAAGAAGAAAAGAAAGGATTTGAAGGAGAAGAAGAAGCAGCAGCAGCAGCAGCAGCTGCTGCTAACTGTTCATTTACATAGACTGTTATCCACATGGTAGAATAGTACACAACAGTCAAAGGAAGTAGATGTGGGGATATTGATGGAGAAAGATAACAAAAATATTGGGAAAAGGTGAGATAGGAACTGTGTTAAAAACCATATTAAAAAGAAAATATCTGTAGATTCTGGATGAAGAAGTAAGAAATTATGCTGGTTATTATGTGATTGTCATTCAGCTAGAAACCCATCCTGCCACACTCTGCTCTGATGAAGGAGCTGGGGCGCTATAAAACACACTTCTCCTTTGCTGTTTGGCTCCCTGTTAAGTTCTGGTCGTAGATCACTCATCATCGTTCTCTTTGGGAAATAAGACTGGAGCTTGTGGTGGTAGGGGTAATGTTTCCTTTAAAACATAAGTCACATCAGTGCAAGTTGAGAATGTTGGACTTCTAATAGGTGTGAACCTGGTAGGTATCCATGGCATCCTCTTTTTAGAGATATTCCTCAACTTTTCCCAGATTTGGCATCAGCGGAGGCAGCCATATCAGGTGGATAAAGTGATAAAGAGGCTGGATTAGTGAAAGAACAAACTTTCAATTTAAAAAAAGGAGTTGAGAATGCCAATCAAATATTTTAGCCATTGGAAGACAAATGATAGGTAGTAAGGCAATGTTTTTCAAATATTTTTAACACACAGGGAAAATTTGTATTTTGCATTAGAATAGAGCGAAAACATACACATAAAGAGAAACAAAAGTTTCATCAAACAACACCTTAATGTTATTATGTGTAATTCACTTTAATATTTTTGATCCCTTTCCATTTCATTCCATTATAATTAGAAAAATGACCCCAGCTTTATTTCACAGTCTATAATGGTATGAAACCTACAATTTGAACAACACTGGCATAAAAGAATACATATAGACTCTCTAATCAGATTGACCTTGATCTTAAGTCCAGGCTGACCCACTTAAGACTATTGCTATAGTAGTTCTCTAAATTTTGGCCCATGTGTAAAATGGGCCATTTAATACTTAGATGGTTGAAGAATGAACTTGCATAATATGTGAAATATGTGTAACGTTGCTTGGTCCATGGTTGGCATCAGTCCACTTTTCCATTTATTAAACAAAGGTTTTTTGAAAGAAGTTGATGTGGTTTTGCCTTCTTGTAGCTTATTTTCTCGCTGTGCACTCAGTAAGCTGAAAACCGCTACTGGGTCATGCCATCAGGCCATAGTGAGGGTCAAATTCACTATTGCTTCTAACAGTCTGTCAAAGAGACTAGGAACTTGTTAGCACAAAGGCAGTAGAGAGGAAGCTATGTCCATAGGAGAACGCATTTGTCATGGAGCCTGATTCTCTTATGACAGTGGTTCTCAGCCACAGGTGATTGTGTCCCCTAGGGGATATTTTTGGTTGGGGATGCTGCCAACTCCTAGTGGATAGAGGCCAGGGATGCCAGTAAACATTGTATATTGCACAGGATAGACCCCCACAAGCAAGAATTATCTGTCCCCAAGTTTCAGTAGAGCCCAGGTTAAGAAAGCCTATGTTATGGGAACTGAATCACTCTGATTATTGGTGATTCGATGTGTCTTTAGACTCTTAGTGTGGGAATCATTCTCATGTTTCAATTTTCTCATCTGCAAAATAGATATAATAATATCTGCCTTACCTCTATAATTGGTTGAGATGTGCGAACCAATCCAAAGATGAAAAGCTTTAAGAATTAGGAGTAGGTGGCTAATTTTAAATGGGTACTTTTTATTAAAATTTTTATTATTACTGGCTTTTTCATAAAATAAAAAATTGTCAACAGACATCAAAGATTTTCTTACTTAAAAGAGATATATCAAAAATATGACATCGGTATAATTCTGGCACCAGCACCCAATTTTCATCACTAGGAATATGGCTCATTTGGAGGGTTTGCATTATAACATCATGGTTTCAGGAGGGAATCAAAATTAAATTAGTGTCTTAATAGTGCCAACATTCCAAATAACTGATGTAAAAATAAACAAAGAATATATTATGGTAACACATTATTCATTCTGTTTATAGATACTTCCCTTTTCAATACTGTTCTGGACCCAGGGAGCCAATAAAACAAACCATGCCAAGAATTACAAATTATGTATTGCTCAGTACTTGACATTTTCTGAAGTTATCAAGGTTCACTTAAAAACCGGCTTGCCAGTAGCTGTTATAGAACATTGTGGAGATGAGTTGGTAATTTCTTTTTCTTTATGCTCTCACCTCAGTCTTGGTGTCTCTCTTAGAGAACAATTTGTCTTGTAGCTTCATTCATTATGCTAGTCTGTTCATCTCCTTTGTAAGCCCAGTACATACTCTGATGGTGAGTCCAGAGAGGGGAAGATCTTGTCTTATTCATCTTGTAGCTTTGCAAAGAGTGGATGTGCCGTATAACCAAGTGAACTGAGTTCTGTGAGCATTTCTTAAGAGAGCGCTCCTCACTTTCAGTCTTTCCTTGCTTCCATCTGTGCAGAGATTCTTGGTGAACACTTCTGGAAGGAAATGAATATGGTCCCTGTCTTTATGCAGCTTATACTCTCAGTGCCACCAGTAATTTGAAAGTTGCTGCCAGATTATGCCATAAAGTCATAATCAAAGCCACACTTAACATAGATCTATGCTCTTTTTTTGAAAACTGAGCATCCCATTGGCCTTTTCAGTGGAACATCATGGATCAGAATAAACCCTGCAGCTCAGAGTAAGTAGGAATGATTTCCTAAGTGTCTGCTGTGGGAGGAACAGGGCTCTATCCTGGGGTGGGAGGGGTGGTGGAACCTGAACAATCAATGGGTGAGAATGGTAATAGGGCAAAACTTAAGAGCTGATAGATTGGTGACTGTGCCTGGGTGGCTCAGCGGGTTAAGGCCGCTGCCTACGGCTCGGGTCATGATCCCAGGGTTGTAGGATCGAGCCCCGCATCGGGCTCTCTGCTCTGCGGACAGCCTGCTTCCTCCTCTCTCTCTCTGCCTCTCTGCTGTCTATCAAATAAATAAATAAAATCTTAAAAAAAAAAAAAAAGAAGTTGCTTAAGCCAAAGGACTTTCTTTGAGTCAAACCATTCTTTGAGACCCTTTCCAAAAATCTAATTAAAATATAAACAAAGGCAGTCTTGATTAATGGAACCAAGCTTTCTTTCAGTGCTTATAAAGCACTTAATCCTGTAATCTAGTGGATTCCGCGATTATAGGAGTGAAGAAAACTTGGTCTCTATCCTTAAAAAATCCGTAAGGATTCAAGGATGTCTATAAATAATGACCTAAAGTGGGATAAGTGCTAGTAGAGGGATATGAGCGCACTTGACTGTGTCTGCCAGTATCATAGAATTGGTGATGGTTGAAAGGAGATTTAAGACAAGGAATAACTGGCATAATGGCATCTAGGCATGAGTTGCAGTGACACAAATAGAGAAGCATGCTCCTATCAGAGGCTGTGTGTACATAATCCTGGAGATGTTGGCAGGACCAGAGCTTGAAGAACCGTATATTCTGGGCTGTGAAGTTTAGATTTCATAGAATGCATCAGCAGTTCCCAAACTTTGGCACTTTATGCATTGATAGATTGTCCTAAACTAAGTGGATTGCTCACATAGGATGTCATTTTTTTTTCTTTTGTCATTTCATGGCATTAGGACATTAATTTGGCATCTACCACCATAATCTGTAATAAAAATTCTTAATAATATTTTATATCTTGTTCTTACCTTTGTGGTCATACTTAAAACCGCACTTTCCAGACTCCTTTAATTTAGGTCAGACTATATGACTTTTTCTGGCCAAAAATCTGGGCTACAGGTCACTTCACAGCTGAGACAGAAAATAGCTCTAGTGTATCTTCCAGCTCTCTCCACAGTGACTCTGAAGGGCCACATGTTTTAGATGGCATTGCTACAATGTATAAGCAAGTACAAGTATATCTTGGAGATATTGTGGGTTTGGTCCCACAGTGTCCCAATAAAGCGAACTTTGCAGTAAAGTGAGTCAAATGATTTTTTGGTTTCCCAGTGCCTATAAAAGGTATGTCTACACTGTAGCCAGTTAAATGTGCAATAACTTTTAGTCTTAAAGAGTACACATACCTTAATTAAAAAAATACTTGCTAAAAAATGCTAACCGTCATCTAGATGTTAGTGAGTTTTAATCTTTTTGCTAGTGGAGGGTCTTGCTTTGTCAATGATGGCTGCTGACTGATGAGGTTGATAGTTGCTAACGGCTGAGGTGGCTGTGGCAATATCTTAAGGCAACAATGAAGTTTGCTGCATTGATTGACTCTTCCTTTCGCAAGCAATTTCCCTATAGCATGTGGTGCTGTTTGGTAGCATTTTATCCATGGTAGAACTTCTTTGAAATTGGAGTGAGTTCTCTCAAACTCCACTACTGCTTTATCAAGTAAGTTTATTTAAGATTCTGAACCTTTTGTTGCCATCTCAACAGTTTTCATGGTGTCTTCACCAGGAGTAGATTCCATCTCAAAATTATTTTCTTTGTTCATCTTAGGGAGCAATTCCTTATCCATTTAAGTTTTATTGTGATATTGGAACAATTCAGTCACATCTTCAGGCTCCACTTTTAATTCTTGTTCTCCTGCTATTTCTATCACACCTGCAGTTACTTCTTCCACTGAAGTCTTGAACCCCCAAAGTCATCCATGAGGACTGGAATCCAACTTCTTCTAGACTTCTGCTCATGTTGATATTTTGACCTGCTCCCATGAATCACAAATATTCTTTTTTTAAAAAAGTATTTATTTATTCGACAGAGGGAGAGATCACAACGAGGCACAGCAGCAGGCAGAGAGAGGGGGGAAACAGGGTCCCCACTGAGCAGAGAGCCCGATGCGGGGCTCGATTCCAGGATCCCAATATCATGACCTGGGCTGAAGGCAGAGGCTTAACCCACTGAGCCGCCCAGGTACCCCACAAATATTCTTAATGGCATTTTGGGTGAGTCCTTTCCAGAAGGTCAGAAGGTTTTCAGTTTACTTTGGATCAAATCAGAGGAATCTCTGTCTTTGGGTTGTCTATAGCCTTGGAAGCTATAGCCTTAAAAAATGTATTCTAAAATAATAAGACTTGAAAGTTAAAATTACTTCTTGATCCCTGGGCTGCAAAATGGATGTTATATTAGTAGGCATGAAAACAACAGTAATCTCCTTGAACAGCTCTGTCAGAGCTCTTGGATGACCAGCTGCATTGTCAATAAGCAGTAATATTTTGAAAACAATCCTTTTCTCAGCAGTAGGTCTTAATAGTGGGCTTCAAGTATTCAGTAAACCATGTTGTAAACAGATGTCCTGTCTTCCAGGCTTTGTTGTTCCATTTAGAGTACAGAATAGACTTAGCATAGTTTTTAAAGGCCCTGGGACTTTCTGAATGGTGAATGAGCATTGGCTTCAACTTCAAGTCACCAGCTGCATTGGCCCCTAACAAGAGAGTGGGCCTGTCCTTTGAAGCTTTGAAGACAGGCATTGACTTTTCATCTCTAACTATGAAAGTCCTAGATGACATCTTCTTCCTTTGTAAGGCTAGTTCATCTATACTGAAAATCTGTTGCTTAGTGCAGCCACCTTGATTAATGAGCTAGATCTTCTGGATGACTTGCTGCAACTTCTACACCAGCACTCATTGCTTTACCTTGTAGTTTTATGTTATGGAGATTTTTTTTTTTTTCCTTAAACCTCATGAACCAACCTCTGCTAACTTCAGCCTTTTCTTCTGTAACTTCCTCACCTTTCTCAGCCTTCATAGAATTGAAGAGAGTTAGAACCTTCTTCCTCTGGATTAGGCTTTGTCTTGAGGGAATGTTGTGGCTGGTTTGATCTTCTATCCAGACTACTCAAACTTTCTCTGTATCAGCAATAAGGCTCTTTTGCTTTCTTATCATTCATGTGTTCACTGGAGTAGCAATTTTAATTTCCTTCATGAACTTTTTCTTTGCATTCACAACTTGGATAACTGACCCAAGAGGCCTCCTTTTCAGCTCATCTATACTCTTGACATGGCTTCCTCACTAAGCTTAATCATTTTTAGCTTTTGATTTTAATTGAGAGATGTATGACTCTTGCCTTTATGTGAACACTTAGGGGCCATTGTAGGGTTATTAACTAACCTAATTTCAATATTGTTATGTCTCAGGGAATAGGCCTGAGGAGAGGGAGAGACATAAGGAAAATGCCAGTTGGTGGAGCAATCAAAACATGTACATTTATCGATTAAGTTTACCATCTTAGGTAGGTGTGGTTCATGGTACCGCTGGATAATTACTATAGTAACACCAAAGATCACTGGTCACAGAGAACCATAACAAATATATTAATCATGAAGAAGTTTGAAATATTCAAAATGTGGGGCACCTGGGTGGCTCAGTTGGTGAAGCAACTGCCTTTGGCTCGGGTCGTGATCCTGGAGTCCTGGGATCAAGTCCTGCATCGGGCTCCCTGCTCGGCAGGGAGTCTGCTTCTCCCACTGACCTCTCTCCTCTCATGCTCTCTCACCTTCTCTCTAGGGTAAATAAATAAAATCTTTAAAAAAAAAGAATTATCAAAATGCGTCAGAAAGAAGACACAAAATGAACACATGCTATTGAAAAAATGGCACCAATAGACTCGTTGGATGTGAGATACAACAAACTTTCAATATGTAAAAAAGATACTGTCAATGAAGTGCAATAAAGTGAAGCACAATAAAACAAGGTATACTGATAGTCTAAAGTCCTGCATCACTGCTTGGAAAAATGGTTCTTGGGCCACTAGATCAGCAGCAAACTTTTTGTAAGAAATCAACTTCCGTGTTAAGCCTCTAAGGTTTGAGGATCTGTTTGTTACTGTACCCAAGCAAGCCTCTCCTGACTAATGTGCAGTAACTTTATAAGGAGAATATATTTGCAAATTATTTGACCAGAAAAAAGTAACCCCAGAATAATGAGTAATCCTTTGATTTGGTAAGTTTAATATAATAGAGAACTCCCTATATTTTATGTTTCCATTTGACTTCAAATTAAACTAAGGCCAACATTATTCCTTAAAATAGAATATAGATGGAAAGAGGGTAACTGAAGGGCTTGAGGTGGGAGGTGATTAGATTTATATTTAGAAAGACCAATCTACTGCTTATGAAGGGTGAGTTGCAGATACTAATGAGAAAAGATGATGTTAAAGATGTTTCAGATGAGCCATGGATGAGATCAATGTAGTGTGTAGAAAGAGAAAATGTGGCTTACTGTCAGGAAGGATTGGCTCCACATCTATCTGTGCTGGTGTCTTGAGGGTGATAAAAAGGTATTTCTTTCCAGAAGATGCCAAATTTAAAAAAAAAACTGCTTTTGTGTGCTTCCCCTACCACCTGCTCTTGCTGGACACTTGCCTGAGTAAGTACATCACTTGGGCCCTCGGTCATCCTAGCACTAAGCTCCAGTGCTTTCAGAGAACTACCTAATTGGCTATACAGCATGGATTATTCTAAATCAAAAGCTTAATATGGAAGCTTTCTAAGAAAAATATATTCAGAGTTTGTGTTCTATCGTTGATTATAAATTTTGACTCTCCTATGTAGACAATCTAGTTTAGAAAAATATTGTGAAAGCATACATATAAATATATATAGTTTTAAATGCAGAGCTTTACTTTAATGCAAATATTATTCTCCATGTAACAAAGGTTCTATAATTCTGATTTAGTGTCTTAGAGTAGTGCTTTCCAGTGGATATCAAATAGCAAGTGGCTTTTTGGTTATAGACTCTGGATTCTATGTTAGAATATTGGGAGCTTAAGTGAAAAAATGGTGTGAATACCAATAGAAAGCCATATTTCATTGGGCATAACCAGATTGCCCCTTTACCATAGTACTCTTACCTCTCTAGCTGAGTTCAAGAGAGAAGCAAAATGCTTCTAGTCAGCTGGACATTTTCTCTTGCCACCTAGACAGCCAGAATTCTGTACAGGTTGGGAGTGTGGATGGAAGAATCCTGGCTGTCATACCAGTTCTAGCTTTATTTTTTTTTTTTCATTTGAAGCAGGCATGGCCAGCATTTTGTCAGCACTGCCAAGAGGAGATCTTAATTCTTAATCTCATTGTAAAGATAGGAAACTGTTAGAGAAATTTTATTAGTTGGAAATTAGGTTGGTTTTTTTTTCATGTTTGCTTTTGGAGAGAGAACACATGTGAGTGGGGGTAGGGGAAGAGAATCTTAAGCAGGCTCCATCCTCCACACAGAGCCCAATACACAGGACTCAATCTCACAACCCTGAAATCATGACCTGTGCCAAAATCAAGAGTCAGACCCCTAACTAACTGAACCACCCAGGCACCCTGAAAATTGGGTTTAGATGCATCTTTATCACCTAATTTCTCTTGCATCCTTTCATGTATACTTTGCTCCTACCCAACTGTCATTCTCTCAGCTTAGAAGGTATTTTCCATCTATATATCTTTATGTGTGTGTGTGTGCCTATACACACACACTGTATATGGCCTTCCACCCCGCTGTCCTTGCCATTTCACATTCACTGGCTCATCTTCTAAGTGTTTGCACTTGCCTTTGTTTGCTTGAAGGCTTTCTTTGATGATGAAGCCTATTCTGACCTTGTACAAGCAAGTAGGAAGTACCAAAGTAAGTATCTATCAGATTTGTAAATTGTAAGAGCTGGGAGAGAGAAGTAATATGTTTGTTGGTAGAATCATGAATCTAAATTTCCTTCATAGATTAGAATAACTAGATATGTTTAAGAAAGACCAGTGTAAATGTCCATGTCTGGGATCAAATAGTCATATGTATTTGGGCACCATGCATGACTGATTTCTGTCTAATTACATAAAGATTTGCATAGTTGAGTCATTATTATTCAAAAAGAACCAAAATATAGTGGTAAAAAGAAGAACTAATACATTTTTAGAGGGTATCAATAGACATGGAACCCATTCTTTTGAGATCCTTCTAGGTATTAGTAACATATGCATTTCTTTAGCTCTTCCCAGATTTCTAAGTTCCACACAAATAGTACTGGGTATCCTCAAAGAGTCTCACAGACATGGCACTGAGTAAAGTCCACCATTTTTCTTTGTTCACTGTTCCGTAATTATACTCCACTGTTCCTGGGGAGTCCATTTATACTCCACAAGGCCAGCATGATAATGTGTTGAAGACCTCTCCTATTCCCTCTTCAGATGAAGCTTTCTCAGAACTCAGAGCTCCAGCACAGCTCCAGTGCTGTGTTCTAGCCATATCCCACATGTAGAAAGCACTCCACCTGCTTGGTTACATTGATTACACATGGTTAGAATATGGCTATCTCCATGCCTTAGGGACATTACTGCCCTTTCCCAACATCGTTACTTGGGTTTGAAGAGAACATACTAGAGTTCATCAGTGGCAGATAGTTGTCTAAAATGTTGACACTGGCTTCTTGCACAAAACTTCATGTGACCATCTCCTCCTTTAAGACTTCCCATGCATGTTGATCCATCATATGTGTTCCCTCAGACCTGGTCAGCAGGTCTGAATTCTAGGGTAGGCATAGCTAAGGCTCAAACTAGGACTCCCTGCTTAAAGGCAGCCAATGGGTCTAAATCTTAGCTCCAGCCATTACTTAAATGCCTCACTTTGGTCAGGCTGATTTATCTTTCAAAGTTTCACCTCTCTTATCTGTGAAATGGGGATACCAATACCCACCTCAGAGATAGGAAGTGAATTTTCATGAGGAGTAAATGAAATGATACACAAAATGTACTTAGTAGAGCCCTGGTTTACATACTGAGCTATCAATGGATGCCCCTGCTATTTTTATTACAATGTTTGCTATTATATATCACTAGATTATGTACATATACACAGAAGAGTCATGCTGACCTAAAAATAATCCACCTCTAAAGATACTTACCTATAGAGCATTGTCTATACCAACCACCTCGGTGTCTTTGCTGGCACATGTTTAAGCAATGTATTCAAAGCCAATATCATGGAAACAATGAGCGGTTCTACATAAGCCACATGAACCCAATGTAAATGACAGTGTTTAAGTTGGAATATATAGCATGCAGTGCCATGCTAGTTTATTATGCTTCCTGGAACGATCTTTATTTACTGTGTGAGGGAAGGATAGAAACAAAATGGAAAAAGACCTCTAGCTCTCTCCACCAAGTAGAATTGAACTTATTCCTTAGATTTACTATGAAAGTAACTGAAAAACTGGAATAGTAAATTTGTAATACTAAGTATAAAATATTTTTCAATAAAGTATTTTAAAAAGCCATAATGATTTCATTAAAACCATATTTCTTGGAGAATAAAAGAATTACTGATATTATGAAGATGACCACCACTGTGTTGTCTCTCTTGGTCATTATGTCTCTGGCATATTGTCCCTGGAGCTATCTAAGAAGCCAGGACAAGGTGGTGAGGACTTTTAAGAGGCCAGTGTTGTGGGGCACCTGGGTGGATCAGTTGTTAAACATCTGTCTTTGGCTCAGGTCATGATCCCAGGGTCCTGGGATCGAGCCCTGTATCAGGCTCCCTGCTCGGGCGGAAGCCTGCTTCCCTCTTTCCCACTGCCCCTGCTTGTGTTGCCTCCCTCACTGTGTCTCTCTCTGTAAAATAAATGAATAAAATCTAAAAAAAAAAAAAAAAAAAAAAAAGAGGGCAGTGTTGTAATATGTTTCCCAAGCTAAGGAATCTGGGCATTTGTCTCAAATAGTCCAAGTAGATGGACTATTTTTATATAAATAAGTGAACTTGGATGGATTCTTTGTAGTTGTATATAGTGGACTCTGGACAGACATGTAGAAATCACAGCAATAAATCACTAATGATTTAGTTTGTCTAAAATAGAAGGGATGGGGGGACACCTGGGTGGCTCAGTTGGTTAAGCGGCTGCCTTCGGCTCAGGTCATGATCCCAGCGTCCTGGGATCGAGTCCCGCATCGGGCTCCTTGCTCGCCAGGGAGCCTGCTTCTCCCTCTGCCTCTGCCTGCCACTCTGTCTGCCTGTGCTTGTTTGCACTCTCTCCCTCTCTCTCTGACAAATAAATAAATAAAATCTTTAAAAAAATAAAAAATAAAATAAAATAGAAGGGATGGGGTGCCTGGGTGGCTCAGTCACTTAAGCATCAGAATCTTGATTTCCACTCAGGTCATAACCTCAAGCCATGCTCAGCATAGAGCCTGCTTAAGATTCTCTCTCCCTCTCCACACTCTATCTCTGCACCCCACCCCTTACTTGCACAAGCTCACTTTTGGAAAAAAGAAAAAAATGGAATGGACAGAGTGTGTGTTGAGACTGCCCCTACCCCATCCCTAGACCAGACACTGCCCCCAGTTGCCTGCACCCACAGTTCCCCCACTTGCCTTGCTGTTTTCAAGCCTCCTCAGAAGCAGGTAGACATAGAGTGGGACTACCAAGTGAGGCCATCTCCACAGCTACATGGACGAGCCCAGCCTCAGCCACAGGGAAACACTGATCGGTCTCTTTCTCTGGTGGACATACTCCAGGGCTATGGCAATATGGCAAGAAGCACTGTATGTGAAGAGTTTAATAAAAGCCCCTTTGAAAATGATGAAATAAAAATAAAATGGACTGTTTTATAAGTTAAAGCCCTTTAGACTTCAAGGAGTCTTCCAGTTGATGCACTTTTTTGGCAGGTCAGAATGCAAATCCAGACAGGCTAAGTGATCTCCGGTTCCTCCTAGGAAATAGCAGAGGCAGAATTAAGAAAAAGTCCTCAACTTACTGTGTAGCGTTCTTCTCCCCCAAACTTAAGCTTACTCCTTAAGCCTCAGTCATGGCCCATCTGGTAAGGATGTTAAACCATCTGTAGCATTCTTAAGTCCTGTGGTGAAGACCATTTTCTCCCCCCATACCCCTAATGAATTAAAAAATTGGTCTATTATTTTTATTTTAAATCTTTGTTCTGATATCTTTGTTCTTTTTTTTTTAATTTTATTTATTTGACAGAGATCACAAGTAGGCAGAGAGGCAGGCAGAGAGAGAGAGAGGAGGAAGCAGGCTCCCTGCTGAGCAGAGAGCCCGATATGGGGCTCGATCCCGGGACCTGAGATCATGACCTGAGCCAAAGGCAGAGGCTTTAACCCACTGAGCCAACCAGGCACCCCTCTGATATCTTTGTCCTATATCCACTTGGTGAATCCAGTGATCATGCACTTAGATGTCAAGAAATACCAAATTTTCAAGGCTTGATTTCAGCTCCCATACTTATCTCACATAGACCAATAGAAGTTGTGTGTGTGTGTGTGTGTGTGTATTTTTAAGTCAGTGAATGTGTAAATTTTGGATATCATTCTAATAAAAGTATAGTGTGTTCTACACTGGCTTTCTTTAAATTTCTTTAGGTATATCTGATGGACTGGGTTTGGGGATAGTTACAAGAATTTCCCTTTGAAAATGCTTTTGTCCTATGTAGTGAATAGCACCTAAGATGGCTCCTGGTAACCCTCACCTGCTGGCATTCAGGCCCTGTACAAATCCTGTCTCCTAGAGTGTGGGCTAGACTTATCAACTTGGTTCCAAGGAACAGAATGCTACAGAAACAATGAGACATCGCTTATAAGATTAAGTTATAAATTAAGTTTGATGTTAGTTTTGTTTTCTCTCTCTCTTGCCTTCCTCTCTCCTTTCTTCCCTCAGATCCTTGTGCTTTGCAGGCAGCAATTTGCCAGCTTGTGAATAGTCCTACACAGAAACCCACAACAAGTGACAGATCCATCTGGCAAACAGCCAGTGAGGAATTCTTACCAGCTCCCATGAGTGAGATTGGCAGCAAATCTTCAACCAGTAGAGCCTTGAGGTGACAGCAGTCCCGGTCAACACCCTGATTTCAGCCTTATTCAAAAATGTGAGTCAGAGGCCTCTAGCTTAAGCCATGCCAAGATCCCTGAGAGAAACTGGGAGATAATACAGGTTTCTGGTTTTATGCCACTAAATTTTCAGGTTGTTTCACAGCAATAGGTAACTAATAGACCCTGCTAGGAGCATAACCAGGCAAAGCTATAATTAGCATCAGCAATAAGCATAAATGAGTGTACTTACTTCTTAGCTGCACAGTTGAAATTCAAGAGAACAAATGTGAATGATTATTCGCATAGAAAGTGCATAGTGGATAATCTTCTGGAGCCATATACCCATTCTCCAGATGGCACCTAGCTTTCCTCCTTGTGAGAATTTCCCTCAGGGAACGCCCTCTGCTGAGAGCATGACAAATTAATGTGGGCACACAAGAGTCTGGCTTCCTTGTCTCAACTGGGATAACTTAGAAGACCATGGGATAACTTAGAAGACCATGCCAGTCCCAGAGCTCCTCATGGGGTCAGCTGAGGCCTCTGTTGTAACTGTATTAAGGGGTCAGATATACTCTCTACCCAATCTTCCTTCCTCACTTACTTACCCATATAGCTCCTGTTGTGTTTCTCATTGAATTCTTTGTCCAGGGCATCATGTGCTAATATTTCTAAGGAAGTAGATATATTTATCACAGAAACCTCAATGGATTTATTATCTCTCCAGGATAGAACCCAACTCAACCTTTTTTATCATAGATGGCATGACCCTCACCACTGCCCCCCATGCTGGTCAGCTCCAGCTTGTCACATTTCCCCAACTCTGTTAGCTTCACCCAGAGTTGGGGAAATGAAGTAAACTGGTGGATTTGGTGACTAAGAATCACTGGGACACTGGCTGCTTTATCAGCCTCTAGAGTGGTTTTCGCAGCTCTAGCCATGTCTGGCAGAGGATATGAAGCCATAACTGACTCCATGTTTGTTTGGCTGGGCCAAAGAAGTCCCCCACCAAATGGAACATTATAGACAGGACTTATGTTGGACTAAGAAAAAAAAAGTTGTAGACAAGTTGTCCTTTACTCCTGAGCCTCTTGCTGTTTAAGTCATTTGGCTTCTGCCTCCATCTTAAGCACATGGCCTTGTTTTCTTAAACAGATTTTGTGAGAAACAATGTAAGATCATCTCTCGCTTTTTTGACCAAGAATAAAATGGAGGTTGTAAGGGATGAATATCTTTGACTACTAACCCACTGAATGCTTACAGTACTCAAAGGATTTCTGAAAATTATCCCCATTCAACAAATGAGGAAATTACACCTGAGAAAACACGTAACCTGGGTAAGTTCCTACAAACTAGTCATGGTCCGAGAGAAATTATTCCAAATTTGGAGATAATACAGAAGATCACTACATATCCTTTCAAAGTCCTGCTAGAGCATTCTCTAATAGGGCCACCCAGGATTATTTAAAATTCTCAGGCAGGGGTTGTTAAACTATGGCCTTCCAACCAAACCTGACCTATAGCATGTTTTTATAAATAAAGTTTTATTGGAACACACCCTGTTCATTTGTTTATATATTGTTTACCATTACTTTTGTGCTACGGTAGTAGAGATGAGTGGTTGCAACAGATACCCATTTGGCCCATAACGTCTGAACTATTTACTATCTGGCAGTTTACAGAAAAGGTTTATTGACCTCTGAATTACTATTTACTGCTAATTAGGGATCAGACTTGAAGTTACTTGTTAACTTAGAGTTTTATCTGATGGAGATGTAAATTACTTGTGTGGTTAAATAAATAATAATAATAATAACCCCACAGAGTTCAATCTTTTTACCAGTAGAACAATAGCCAGTTCTGCACCTAACCTAACAATTTTATTTCAGTATTTTCTGTCAGGTCTGTATATACTTGTTCTCTCAAGTTATCTTTGAGCCAGCTTTATCATTGCTGATTTCTTCGTTAGTGAATCACATTAATTTCTGATTTGTGCTCACTATATATTTGCATCAGATTAGTGCTCTTAAGTTTGTGAAAATTATACATTGACATAGGCAGAACTGTGATTTGAAGAAAAAGGTATCTGGTTTTAAAAACCCATTTTCATTCTGCTGCCTCCTTATCTGTAAAAACTAAAAAATAGATATGTTGATGAGCCCTTCCACTGTGATGTTAGAATGGTAGGGCCAGAGATCTTCAAATCTGTTTCCCCTTTACTCCAGTTTGAGTTCTTTGGGCAAGAGCTCTTATGTAAGTCTAATAAACACATCCTAACAAATAGCCTCATTCAGTGATGATGAAAAAATAAGCAAGTTTCCTTTCAAGCCTCAGCAAGCAGAAATTGATTTGGAAGACAAATCGAATGGCTCAGCTTTTTGTTGTTTTACTTTCCATACTTAGTTCATTACCAGGTTCTGTAATCCTTCCAGTCTCCAGGGTTCACCTCATGAGGAAGAGAAAAAAAATAAATGCCTCTTGCAAAAAGCCTTTTGCCAGATGGTGATTTTTGAGCAAGCCACTTGTCATCGAACAATGTGAGGAGTTTGGGGAGCAGCAGGTCAGATGGTCTCATAGCCAAGGCTCTTCTTTAACCTATCTTTGGCCAACGTCAAGTGAGACAGAAATATCTTCTTTTATCAAATCAGAATTATCATCCTTACATTGCAGACTTGTGAGAAATTGAACAATATATTCAAATTGCCCACAGTTTAGGAGATGCTCAGTAAATGTAATTACTACGCATTCTTCTCCCATTTAATTGGGTGCTATCTGGGACTCAAGTACACACCATATTGTTATACTGGAGTCCTAAAATATACTGGAACAGAGGGGTCTTAGGAGTCCTAAATATACCGGAACAGAGGGGCCTTAGGTGCGATGAGTGGTGTCTCCTATTCTTCTCGGAAGTCTCTTAGGCTGTTATATTCTTATTCTATTTTAAGATATTATTCATGCCTTAGCTTTATTGATGTCTAGCATCATCATTTCTATACCTGTGGTCCTGGCAGGCTGAAGTGTTAAGATTGATCATGAAAACTCTCCCATTGTCCCCTTTTATCTGTTTTATCTGCAGTGAAGTTTTATGTTCTCCATTGGCAAGCATACACCTGCCGGATTCACTATACCCAAATGATCCATGGCATAAGAATGCTTCCAAATCACCCACAGCTCTCAGCGCATGCTCACCTGTCTCTTTCCGAAATTAGAGTCTTCTAGAAAATTTCATTTCTGTATGGTGACTAACATAACATAAAAAACAAAAACAGGGACGCCTGGGTGGCTCAGTTGGTTAAGCGGCTGCCTTCGGCTCAGGTCATGATCCCAGAGTCCTGGGATCGAGTCCCACATCGGGCTCCATGCTCAGCAGGGAGCCTGCTTCTCCCTCTGCCTCTGCCTGCCACTCTGTCTGCCTGTGCTCGCTCCCGCTCTCTCTGACAAATAAATAAAATCTTAAAAAAAAAAAAATTTAAAAAAACAAAAACAAAACAACAAAAAAAACAAAAACAACCCTTCATTTCTTCTCCCTGTGTATCTACTTGACTCTTCAGTTGCTGAAAGCACTTCTAGGTTCTGCTTTACAGAAACCTGGCAGCCAGCACAGTGGGCAGCTGTTTGCTTGTGGCTCCATTTATCCATTTCGACTTCTCTGTTAAATGCGCCATACTTGTGTGGAGCCCACTGAAAAGCACAGTCTTTGCCCCACTCGGCAGCAGACCAGCAGTCTCTGAGATGGCTTCCCAGGTGGGCCCTGTGAGAGGTGACGCTGACCATGATACCCAGAATGCATACTCTCATTGGGTGGGTGGTTCTTAACCTCCAGAGGCTCAGTATGTCAATGCTACTGGTCTGTAGATCACACTTTGGGAAGCACTGAACTAAATCATGTTGCTTTATTTAACAAATACACTTTTTAAAAAAAGATTTTATTTATTATTTGACACAGAGAGAGAGAGAGAGAGATCACAAGCAGGCAGACAGGCAAGTAGAGAGAGGGGGAAGCAGGGTCCCCGCCGAGCAGAGAGCCTGATGCGGGGCTCGATCCCAGGACCCTGAGATCATGACCTGAGCCAAAGGCAGAGTCTTAACCCACTGAGCCACCCAGGCGTCCCAACAAATACACTTTCAACAATCTGATAACTGGCTTCCAGATCACCACAGAACTGAATCCTTCTTAAACTTTCATAGTTTGATTGTAAACTCAGTAGGGTAAATGCCTTTTATGGGATTTGAATGTTGTCCAGTCCCTTGATGTAATATTAATAACAGTATTTTAGAGTTTGAAGGGACCTTAGAGATTATCTCATTCAACCTCTTCGTGTTACAAAAGAGCAAGCATGTCTTGCCCAAATTTATTGGAGAAATAAATTTTCTGGTTCAATAAACTTGTCAGAAACACAATTCGTAGTTGTTCAGTGTATTTATTTCTGGCCAACTGAATTCTTTCAAAACCAGAGCAGGGTGATTTGGGCCAGTTTGTGATTAGAGCCCACCTTCCCGTAGTTTCAGCAAATGGATGTTTAAGAATCCAGCCTTTTCATTCATACACCAAGCAGAGAATGTATGTGGCCTGAGATGGCAGTTCTTCCACAAATTGGTCATGGCATCTCTCTGATTGGTATGTGTGGGAAGAGATATGTGCATCCATACAAGCTATGAGGAGTTTTATTGTGTTTTTCCTGAACCTGGTCCAGGGATCCTGACTCAGTAAGAATTTCCCAGCACTGGTTGCTTTTAAACTAAACCTGCCCTGAACATAATTTTTCACTCGTCCTTAGTTCTTTTGTATTTTCTTTCACCTGGACTTTCTTTCTTTTCTTTTTTTTTTTTTTTAGATTTTATTCATTTGTTTGACAGACAGAGATCACAAGTAGGCAGAGAGGCAGGCAGGGAGAAGGGAAAGGAAGCAGACTCCCTGCTGAGCAGAGAGCCTGATGCAGGGCTCGATCTCAGGACCCTGGGACCATGACCTGAGCCAAAGGCAGAGGCTTTAACCCATTGAGCCACCCAGGTGCCCTCACCTGCACTTTCTAAATTACATCTAATCAGCTCAAGAAAGCCTTGTTCATATTACTTTGTTTCTAAATAGAATATAAACAACTTGTTTTCTCTTGGATGAACTCATTTTAATGGAGTTCGCTTTTGTCAGTTACCCAAGTTCCACCTTCACATTCTAGTGTTGAAAGTTCTCTTCCAGCAGTTTGGGGAACAAAGCCTGTGATGGAATGATCCGAGTTATTAAACTGGGAGTAAAAGAGGATTGAATCTAGTTAAAAGGGTAAAGAGGTTCATTACCAAATGCCTACAAATGGGGGAATGGCTTGGAGGGAAGTGTTTTCTGGGATGCCAGTAATCTTTGTGGATAGAAGGAGGTTGTAATGTCTGCCTGGATGGCTTGGACAAACAAATAAATGAAACTGCTTTACAGTAGAATGGAAACTGTGCATCCAGTGACTGTAAGATAATCACTAAAAAATATTTAACAGTGATAGTGTTGAAGCAGAACTAAGGAATAAGGGCTTTGGGGTAGGAAGGACACCTATCTTTACTGTATAACTTCCACCAACTCTTGATATTTTTACTGTATAAATGCATTACTATCTCCAATAAAGAAAACCAAAGTTTTATTTTCACAGATGTGCAACCACAGTTGTGGTAATGTGTGACAAGGGACTGAGTGCAATTACCCCCAAAGAGACCTCACTGGTCACAGACGGAAAGTAAAGTGCCAGTAGTGGTACTCACAGTCCTACCATCCTTCATAGCACCTTAAAAATTACCTTACCAAGAGCACATTGCTCCAAGAGATTTTGGCTATTAGGACTGAACTCCAGGTATGTGTGAGGCCTCATGCTGGCCACTGGAAAGTATAGAAATACTAAGTTAAGTTTTAGAAAATATGGTGCACTCTCATACAAAAAGATTGATTGGATAGTATCCAGAAATATATGCTGCTTCTGCAGGCCAGAGAAGAGGGAGCTCAAATCTAAGAGGGAGCTCCATAATGATTGTGGAATCAACATGGAGGAGGCAGAATTTGAATAAACCCTTGAAGGCTAGATCGGGTGTCAGAACATGTGGGTGGAGGGAAGTGAGCCCTTGAAACTGTAAACCCCACCCAAGATGTGTAAGAATAAGATGGCATGGATCATTTTTGGCTGTGTTGGTAAATGCTAATCCATAATGTCAGAAAGATTTCTTGGGGCTAAATCTGGAGTTTGCAGGAGGACTTGAACGTCAATGATGAAATTTGAGAGGCACTATGTATACTTTGGATCAGGAGAGACACAGGACCACAATAGCATTTTTAGGTTGGTTTTATTTTCTTCTTTGTGAAGACCTTGAAGAAAAAGCCAATAGAAGCTGGGAGGAGAACTCCTCTCTCCAGATGAGTGACCGGGCTCAGTTACTTCTGGGGCCATCTGGAGAAAATGAGAGGGAAGAGGTGAACCCAGTGGGGTCCGTCTGACCTAGGCTTGATATAGGATGAAGGACAGAGGGATGGGTGTGAAAGACATCGAGAAAACAAGAACACTTGGCAGGAATTTGTGACTGGACATATGGTGGCAGAGAAGGAGGATCACAAGAATCATGGTGGTCTTGATGCATTGAGCACACACGTGTCATGCATTATAAATGGTTATCTTATCTGATCAGCAGACACTCCAGAATGTGCATATTATTATCTTCATTTTACAGTTCAGAAACGTAGCACGGAGAAGTAAAAAACAATGCCCAAAGTCACAGAGCTATTGCATCATAGCCCCAGGATTCAAACTCAGCAGTTTGGCTCCAGAGCATTTAGTCTTTCAGAAGGTAACCAAGAATTTTTAAACTTAACACAGTCCTCTTCATGGGAAGGCCAGAACACAAATGATCTCAGTTACTTGGTAAAGGAATGTGGAATTTAGGAGTCAGAAAATATGGCCTGCCCCTATTCAGATAATTCAACTTTCCAGGTTGAAACTTCTTTGCGGGTGTGGGGGATGGGGAGGTGGTGGTGGTAGTGGGGTGTGTGTGTGTGCACATGCACGCTCGTGTGTGTGTGTGTGTTCTACTTTTGATCACAGTGCAGATAGACAGGATTACTCATCACTTTGTTATCATCAAATATGTCTTCTTACCTCAAAATTGACTTTGCCAGCTCTGTTTACCAAAATAAATCAATGTACATAGGGCATTCACGCATTTCTCTTCTGAGTTAGTGCTCTTTTAGCTTAATTTCTATTTAAGTTACAGTTGAGGTGTCTGTAGAACTTGGGTTAATATCATCAGGGAAAATCTTTTAAACTTCTTTAATTGTGATACAAGTCAGAGGATTTATATGGAATAAAGTCTGGACTCCTTTTGTTACACATGCTTTCAAACCTATGTACTACCACTCTAAAAAGAAAGAAAAAAAAATAGCAACTGGAGACCCATTAGGTGAAAACCCTTAACATCTCAAGGAAATGTCATCAATGTGAACCAAGACCAATCAGCTAACGCCATAGACAAAAGTTGTTTTTAGAGACTAATGAATCTCCCATGATTTTACTTTTCTTGTTGTGTTTTCACTTTCAAACTACTATTATTAGCTCAATGGAATAACATTATTCCATAAGTAACTTTTGTGGAAACATGTTCAAAGGAAGCTAACTTAGTAACCAGCTTTCCAGATTTAGGGGAAGAGGAGATCGTAATACAGCTGAGGGAAGTATTTGTCTCAGGAGGGAAAATACTGGGGTGTTAGAGTCTGATACTCTCTTAGGCTAAAAATGGGAAGGATTTTTGGAGATCCCAGAGTTGTCACTTATTGGGAAGTAATTATGGGAAAGAGGTTCATCTTTCAGGCCTGTTATCGTATTTGACAGTCTTCTATCTTTAAAACATATTTTACATGATTTGACTTTGCATTGCTCATAAACTGTGCAGTGCTCCCTGGAGTGCCCATTCTTTTTATGTCATCTGATTCCCAGAGTCTTTTCCATTAGGCTTGATGAACTACAGGCACATACTTATGGAACCTGTGGGGGTGGCAGGTGGATAAGCTGAGATGACTCAGTCATCCAGTAGCTTCTCCAGTATTGTTGACACCATGAAGTAAAGTCGCTGTTTCTATTCACACAAGGACCTTTGCCTATAATAATTTTGGTACTCTATTTGCTTTTTTAAAAGTTGGCTAGTCTTCAGCCCATTTGGAATAACACTGAAAGATAGCAAGGTGTACCTTATGTCTGATTTGTGGTTAAGTCTGATGAAAAGAAAGAGACTAACCAAATTTTTGAACATGCTGTCATTATTAAAGCACTTTTGTGGAATTTGGCATTGAAATTGAAGTTGCAGTACCAAATGGCTATATTGCACAGAATACCCACATGTGGTTACCCTGGTAACCCGTGGCCTATTTTGCTGGATGTGATGTTTGAAGGAAAAGGCTCCTGGGATAACACTGTTAACCTGCCTTTATGAGCTTCAGTAAGTGCAGGTCTCTCTTGGGTGTGGTGATGGTGGCCAGAAATAACCCTTGTCAGTTACAGACTGTGCCTCTGTGTCTTCCTTATTCTACTCAACTGTCAAACAGTACTGGAGATTTCCATGACTTTCCTGATACCAGGTTGAGTCAAGGAACACTTTCTCCATTTCTACCATGACATCTATCTTTTTGTTCCATTGTCTACCCTAAATAGACAAACATACACTCATGTACATACGCTTGTAGGTGCATGTTCCCTCACCCGTTAATAGGTGACAGTTTTTTTTTTAAATCACATTTTGGTATTTGACATTTACTAATTTAGGGCCAACAACATTTTAAGCCATTTCTAATACTTTCTTAGCCATTTTCTAACAGCAAGAAGAAGAAATCATATACCAGTTTTGGGAGAGACACCATGAGCCAGGCCTAGAGACAGATGCTTTAAATAATGCATCTCATGTAATTCTTATGCAGACATTGAACATTAGCTGTTACCAGCTCTGTTTTATGGAAGTAGTTCAGAGAGGACTTTGTCCCAGAGGATATAACTAACAACTGATAGAACCAGGACTGCCCACTGCCAAAGCCTTGATCACTTGCCCTTGATAACAATATAGCTTATTTCCACAGTGGTCTTTAAACTTTGAAAAGTGAATTCCCAGAGGGTTCAGAAGTTGTCCAGAAGGGATGGAGAACCAGATACTTCTGGTCACTGTTGACCTCTACCAGACTTTCCATCATTTAGATCCATTGTTCCCTTAGACCTTCCTCCATCAGACCTACTTTCTCACCTCCAAATCTCCCTCCTTTCTTCTTCCCTCCCCCCAAACATCCTATCCTTCATCCATCAATCCCTTTTCTTCCATTACCCCCTTTTTGTTTCTTTCTGTCTTTTCCATCCTCTCTCCTTCCCTCCTTCCTCCATTGCTTCCTGCACCCTCCAGGGCCCCATCTCCATCTTCTTCATCTCACACTATACCCACACTGCACATTTAATATACAGAAGAGTTAAAATGTGGCAGGTAGCCTGCTATGTTTATTACATGGATAAACTTACTGAATTGTCACAGCACTTTTTGCTACATTATATGTGTGGAAATTGACCTTCAAAAAGATTGGGTGACAAGCCCAAAGCCATAGCATCTGTAAATTCTGGACTAAGATTTTGAACCTCAGCAATTTGACTCTCGATCCCTCATCTGACATTATGCTACCTTCATTTCACTAGGTAGAAATAAATGTAAATTAAAACAATCAGATATTATCCAAATTATAGTGTGTGACACTAGTGAATGGGCAGTAATTAAGAAATCCTTAACATTATGGGGAGTGTGGCTTGCATGGTCATTTAGGAGAACAAGTTCATATTATGCCAAAAACACTTTAAAACTCCATATGGTCTGACCCTGTCTTATTCTAGCGGTTTATTCTAACAAACCAGCAAAAAATATATACACAAACATTTGTCTCTTGAAACACTGTTTTGGGCAAGAATAACGAAAAGGCAATAAAAGTGTTTAGCAATGCAGTAAATCATTAAAAATGACAAATCCACATATTAAAATGCAGTATAGCTATTAAAATAGTCCTAGATATGTATATACTTACAGAAGTGTCTATAATAAAGTATAATTTAATGAATGATTATAAAGAAAATAGCTATGTATCTATTATATAGTTTACAAAATGGACCAGCATTCCTTCTAGACTTCTGTCCCCTACCTTCCTGATCACTGTTTCTTTCCTGACTTTTTTTTTTTTTAGTAATTCCCTTGTTGTCTGACTAGGGATGGTAGCTTAATTGTTCTTGTCTTTTTTTTTTTTTAAGATTTTTATTTATTTATTTGACGGAGAGAACATGACAGCACAAGCAGGGGGAATGGCAGAGGGAGAGGGAGAAGCCGGCTCCCCATTGAGCAGGGAGTCTGATATGAGCCTCCATCCCAGGACCCTGAGATCATGACTTAACCAACTGAGCCACCCAGGTGCCCCCATTTTTCTTGTTTTTGTGTGCTAATAAATGAAATTTGTAGGTATTCTACTGTATCTGTTTCTTTGGTTGTTGTTTTCTTTTTTTTCCCCTCAGTCACTATTTATCCATTCTACTGATGATGCAATTTGGGTTATTTCAAAGTTTCAGGCTACTACAAACAAAACAATGCTTCCATAAAATTCATGAACTTCTGTCGTGGTGCAGATGAGCACACAATTTTGTACCTGTATTGCTGTCTCTACCAATGGCATTACTTGGCCTTAGGGTCCACGGATCTTCAACTAGGCTCTATATTGATTGTCTGTTTTCCAAAATGACTGCAGTAATTTATTCTCCTGCCAGCAGGTTTGAAAGTTCCTACTGCTTAATACTTTCACCAAATATGCATACTAGTATTAAGGGTCTATTTAAATCTTTAGTTTTCTGGGGTTGGCTTTCTTTTCTTTCTTAATTTACACATGTTCTTTATACATTCTCAGGGCAAGTCATTTTGGATCTTTGTGCTGAAACATCTTGCAGATGTGATTTGCCTTTCCACTCTTAGTGGTGACACTTGATTAAACATTTGTTCATGTTGATATAGTACAATCTTTTTTTTCTTATGTTAAAATAATCTTTTGCCATTGTCAGGACAATAGTTTTATTGTCTTCTAAAAATGCTATTTATGTATCTATTTATAAATGACTATGCTGCAATTTAAGTTGATCTTTTTAAAATTAATGTCTAAGAATAATGTGAGGTAGGGATTCTCAATCATTTTTTCCCATATACCGACCCCCTTGTCCCATGACTTCCATTGAAAAAATATTTCCTTACTTCTCTTTAGTGTCACCTTCTAGAAATCAGTTGCATTCCGAGTGTTGCATCATTGATCTATTTATCTATCCTAATCTTAAACCAAATCCTATCCTTACTTTACCGCAAACTCAATGCTAAGCCAAACATTAAACCTAGTCCTAATTGTAGCTCTACCCCTAATCCATCACTAGTCCTCTACTCCTAACCCTAAAACTAACTCTAAAGCTAGCAAAGTAATAAAATCTAATACTAATCCTAACTCAAATTCTAACTCTACATCTAAAGCTAACCTTAAACTTGAAGATAAGCATAAGGCATTTGGCCTAAATCTCACATTTTACCTTAACCTTAAATGTAAATAATAAACCTAACCCTTACTTTCTGAAATTACTGAAACTTTGTTTGTGGTCCTATATAAGGTTAGTTTTTATAAATGCCCCACGTAGATTGAGAAGAACGTGTATTTTGCAGTTGCTAGGTACTGTGTTCTACTTATGGTCAAGTTTGTTAAATCGCTCATCTCTTTAATTTTATTGGTATTTGTTTTTTTCTGAGAAAGATGTAGTAAAATTGTCTATGCAGGAATTTTAGCCCTGTGGTATCATTTAACTTATTTTTGGTAAAATTTTCCTCATTCAACCCTCTCTAAGTTTTAGTCCATGTGTGTGGGTGGGGAGGGAGTTTGGAAGTAAGGCAGTGCAATAAAGAAAGAGTTGCTTATTCTTTTGAAATCATCAGCCATCGTGTGAATAAGCATGGGCTTGCCAAATGAATGATGAGACCATGTGGAGCAAAGGTTGGCTATACATGAACACCCAGCCACTAGCCAACCACCAAATGGTAGAAGAGACCAACCAATATCAGCAGAGTTGTCTTCATGACTCATAGCTGACTGCACATGCGTGAGGAATTCCAGGTGAAATCAGCCCACACTGATAACCTAGTCATGAGCAATGATAGATGCTTATTGTTTTTAGCCACAGAATTTTGGGATGGTTTGTGATGTAGGGCTAGTTATACTGATACAATATTCATATCCAAGCAGGATTTTGTGGTATTTTAACATAGAAATCACAAATTTCATGGATGGATGGAACCCTCACAAAGGTTCATATCTTCCTGCCTAACAAGCATCTGCATCAAACATTGGACTTTCACCAACTTCACCCTGAAAATTTAAAGCTATTTGACCATCCATTGTAGAAAACAACCACCCAATAAGTTAGGTCACTGTTATAATATCACCAAACTATCTGAAGGTAGAGGAGTTGAAGGATACTTCCTGCAGATTTCAAAATTCTTGAACACAATTTCAAAACTCAGATTTAACCTGTGTTATATTTTGATATTGCATGTTTTCTGGAGACTGATTTTCTCTCTTTTAAGCTAATAAAATACTCCCACAAATCAGGAGCCATATGTGTTATTGTGTGGTAGTAACATTTTAAAATATATATTAATAAAAAAACACTAAGAAAAAGAAGAAAAGAGAAATTCAGTTAAATATTTAATGTTACTTCTTACAGTTGTTTCCATTTCTTGGAAAAACTCCTAGCATAATAAATGAAGCAAATATTTCCATCATAAACGCATTTATTATTTCCACATGGTGTGTGTATGTGTAGTGTACGCAATTAGGTTTGCTTTCAAATTAGAAATGCTTTAAATCTCACACAAAGAGTTATTTCTCTCTCATCAAGGGGGCCTGTCAGCTTGGATTTTCTCCAGGAAACTGGAGAGACCCAAAGCAACTCTACAATTTGTTCTCCTTGGAGAATTAAAGTAATGTCTTTGGTACTTCCATAGCTTCTTTTATTTTTTAAAACCATGAAGGAATGTATGTGTCTGATTTAGTGGATTTCCACTAAATCCAACTTATTTCACAAGATGCCTTAGACCTTGGAGGATACTTCCCTTCTCCTGTGGTGTTTACTCACCTAGAACCTATTTATTTCCATGTCTTATTTCACAAGTTGCCTTAGACCTTGCCACATTCTGGAGTTCAGGAACACTAGCTTTGAGTTACAGAAGATATTGACTTTCCGTGTCTTATTTCACAAGTTGCCTTAGACCTTGAAGGGTACTTCTCTTCTCCCGTGGTGTTTACTCACCTAGAACCTATTTGTGCCTTAAACACAGCATTGGTGGGCCTTACCACTATAAATGGAATTGCCTTATGTCCCTACGTGGCAGTGAGTATGTAGATCTACATCACTCTGTAGCCACACTCTGGAGTTCAGGAACACTAGCTTTGAGTTACATAAGATATTGAGATACTGATTTACATAAGATACTTGGTTGTGGTTTAGTTCCTCAACTTAATTTTCTTATCTGGCAAAGGAGGTAATCCTGCAAGGCAAGCACAGTGAGAGAATGAATAATGTTTGTAAACTAATGGTAGAACTTAATAAAAAGTTTTTTTTTTTTTTTTTTTTTTTTAGCATTGGTAGTGTTAGTGTAGGGAAACCTCTTTTTACAGCAAAATTTCAAAAAGACAGAAATTGCCTAGGGTATGCTTTGAAATCTGTTACTTGACTCATTTAGCTAACATTGCAGCTAGGGAGATAGTGCACTCTAGAGCTGACAGTAGACCTGGTGTTCTGGAAAAAATTTTCCATTCTGGAGACTCTCCTTTTAACATCTTTGCCAGACTCTTATAAAGGTTGCCTGTCCTCCCCATTACTGCTTTTTTTTTTTTTTTCCATTTATTCTATAGTCACATGCTTCCAATTCTCTACTTACCAATATCATGAATGTCATCCAAATTGCCATGCCCAATGGATGTGTTAGGTTTTCATACTTAAACTTGCCATATTGGACAGTTACAGTAGTTGCTACCTTTTTTTTTTTTTTTAACTTAAAGTCTATTTAATTTGATAAAAGTGTAGCTATTCTGCTTTTTGGTTTGCCTGGCATATTCTTTTCCATTTCTTCACTTTTAGCTTATGTATATCCTTAAAGTTGAGTAAGTTTTTCATGGATAGCATGTAATGATCTTGTTTTCTTATCCATTTAGCCACTCTATGCCTCTTGATTGGAGGATTTAGTCCTTTCACATTTAAAGTAATTATTGATAGGTAAGAACTTGCCAGTATTATCTTACTGTTTTCTGACTGTTTTGTAGTTCCTTTATTCCTTCTTTTACTATCTTTGTGGATTGTTGATTTTCTGTAGTGGTATGCTTTGATTCTCTTTATCTCCTTTGTTGTAGGCTTACATAAAACATAGTTACACTCTTGTCTTTTAACTTTTGTCCTGGAGTTCATTGACTAATATACATCATATTATAAAGCTAGAGTATTCTGAATTTGGCTATATACTTACTTTAGCAATACATTTTATATTTTCATATGGTTTTATGTTTAGGTTTCATTTCACCTTGAAGAACTCCTTTTAGCACTTCTTTTAAGGCAGGACTAGTGGTAATGAACTTCCTCAGCTTTTGTTTATCTGTGAAAATCTTTATCTCTTTCATTTCTGAAGGACAGATTTGTCAAGTGAGGTATTCTTGGTCCATAGATTTTGTTCTTTGAGTACTTTGAGTATATAATCCCTTTTCCTGGACTACAAGATTGCTGCTGAAAAATCTGATAGATTTATTGGGAGTTCCCTTTTATGTGAAGAATTTTTTTTCCCTTTCTGCTTTTAAGATTTTCTCTGCTTTTGATTTTAGATAGTTTTATTGTAATGTATATTGAAAAAATCATTTTGGATTAAATTTCTTGGGAGACTTACAAGCTTTATGAACTTGGATTTCCAAATCTTTCCCCAACTTCAGGAAATTCTCAGCCATTATTTCTTTAAATAGATTTTCTGCTACTTTCTCTCTCTCCTCTTTCTGAGACTCTAATAATACATAAATTGTTTTATTTATAGTATCCCATAATTTTAATAGGCTTTCTTTACTCTGTTTCATTCTTTTTATTTTTTTTTTCTGGATTGGAAAATGAAAGTCCAAATAAAATAAGTTTAATGTGACCTGTTCAATGGTAAGCTTCATCGTATATTCAGGGATTCTGCTCAAGTCTGAAACATTAGAATCACTCTTGATTCCTTTCTTTCTCATTCTTGGCATCTAATCCATCAAGGAAACCTATTGGGTTTATCTCAAAAACAGATCAAAACATAATCACTTTTCACCATGACCTTTTCTGCCATTCTGATCCAAGCCCCAATCATCTCCCACCTAGGTTACTAAGACAATATCTTAGGTGATTGATTTGCTTCCATTCTTGTCTATTCTCAATACAGTAGTTAGAGTAGACCTTTTAAAACATTAAGCAGATGATGTTACTCTATTCAGAACCCTCCAATAGATCTGTTTTTTTACTTGGAACAAAAGTGATAGGCCTTAACTTGTTTTGTCTACTCTCCTACTATAATTATCCCTCTGACCCTATCTGTTACTACTTTCCCTCTCACTCTTTCTATCCCTATTACACTGGCCTTCTTTCTGTCCTTGGGGAAAAAGACACATCCCCTCCCTTAGGGCTTTAGTACTAGTTTTTGATTCCACTAGAAATGCTTTTCCCCATATAGCTTTGTGGCTAACTCCCTCCCCTCCTTCATGCTTCTGCTCATTGAGACCTACTATTTAAAATTTCAGTATGTGCACCTTCCCAGACCTCCTTTCCAACACACTCTTGGTCATTGTTTTTCTCCTATTAATAGTACCACATTTGGACATTCTATACCAGAATTACCTAATGTGTGGTCTTCTGACCAAAAACGTCAGCATCACTTGGGACTCTGTTAGAAATGCCAATTCTCAGGGTCCACTTTACACCTGCTGAATCAGAATTACTAAGACAGGGCACAGGGATGTATGTTTTTAAAAAACCTTTTCGATTCTTATGTATGGTAAAGTCTTAAAGTGTTTTTTTTTATGTTCCTAACTTCTTTATCACACTTTGCATTATCTGCATCTCCTGATAGAACATAAGTTCCAAAAAGGCAAGGTTTTTTGTTTATTTTGTTCACTATGTTTTTAAGTGTTTAGGTCTGGCACATTGTGGACACTCAATGAACAGTTTTTAAAGATTTTTTTTTTTTTATTTGACAGACAGAGATCACAAGTAGGCAGAGAGAGAGGAGGAAGCAGGCTCCCCGCAGAGCAGAGAGCCCGACGTGGGGCTCGATCCCAGGACCCTGAGATCATTACCTGAGCTGAAGGCAGAGGCATCAACCCACTGAGCCACCCAGGCGCCCCTCAATGAACAGTTTTTAAATAAATTCTCTAGTACTTCAGAGAAAATTATTCATTGTTAGTATTTTTAAGGTCAAGTTTTAAGTATAATTTACATAAGTAAAACTCATTTTAAGGAATAGTTCTTTGAGTTTTGATAAATGCTGGTAAAGTTTTATAACTACTACCACAGTTAAAATACAGGAGAGTCTACTGTCACCAAAATTCCCTTGGGCCCCTTTATATCCGCATGCTGCTCACACACATGCAGTTCTTGGAAACCACTGCTGTTTTCTGTTTCTACACTTTTCCCTTTTTCAAAATGTCATATAAATGGAATCATACAATATAGATCTTTAGATTCTGGCTTTTAGGTCTGGCTTTATTCTCCATGTTGTTTTGTATATTAATAGCTCCTTCTTATTATTGTTGTGTAGTATTGCATTGTAGAGATATAATACAAATTGTTTAAACATTCACCAGTTGAAAAATATTTTGTTCTGGATTTAATGACTATGAATGAAGGCACTTTAAACATTTATGTGCAGACATTTGTGTGAACATAAACTTTTATTTCACTTGGATAAATATCAAGGGGTCAGATTATTGGTCATACAATAAATACATGTTTAACATGAAAAAACAACAACAACAACAACAAAAACAAACCAAAAAACAACCACTACCAAAGTGCTCTCTGTTTTGCATTCCTACCAATTTATAAGAATCCCAGTTGTTCTGGATTCTTGCCAGCGTCTGTCATTGTGCGTTTGATGATAGTGGTGGTGATGGTTATAGGATGTGATAACAATGATAATGACATTAGCTAATGTTGTGTATCAACTAACAGTTGTGCAGTGGTCTCTTTTTATGGTTTTAACTTGCATTTTCATAATAGCTAATGATGTTGACCATCATTTTGTGATTTAAGGAACATCCTTTTATTGAGATTTGGGTTTGAATGTTTCGCCCATTTTTAAAAACTAGGGTTTTTTTATAAATTGTTATATTTTGAGAGCTCATTTTCCATTCTGACTGTAAGTACATTATTAACTATATGATTTGCAAATACTTCATCCACATGTGTGGCCTATTTTTATATTTCCTTATATCTTTCAGAGAGCAGACATGTTAAATTTTGATTAAGCCTAATTTATCATTTATTCTTTTTTGGATTGTGCTTTGTGTAACATTTAAGATCTTTGCCCAAACCAAGGTCACAGAGAATTTTTTTGTTTTGTTTTGTTTTGTTTTTCTTCATTATGGTATGTGTACTCTTTAATCCCCTTCCTCTACTTCACCCATCCCTCACCTACTGCTCTTATGGTAACCACCTATTTGTTCCCTGTACTTAAGAGTGTTTCTTGGTTTCTGTCTCTTTTTTATTTTCTTTTTGTTTTGTTTTGTTTTGTTTTTTAACATCCACTTAATAAGTGAAATCATATACGATATTTGTCTTTTTTGACTGATTGTTTCACCTAGCATTATACTTTCTAGCTCCATCCATGTTGTTGCAAATGGCAAGATTTCATTCCATTTTGTGGCTGAATAATATTTAATTTTATACGTGTGCACACACACATACACACAATACACACAACACACACATCCCATCTTCTTTATGCATTCATCAATTGATGGACACTTGGGCTGCTTCTGTATCTTGGCTATTATAAATAATGCTGCTTTGGGGTGCCTGGGTAGCTCAGTCAATTAAGTGGTTGCCTTTGGCTCAGGTCATGATTCCAGGGTCCTGGGATTGAGCCCCACATCAGTCTCCCTGCTCAGTGAAGAGCTTGCTTCTCCTTCTCCCTGCCACTCTGCCTACTTGTGCTCTCTCTGTCAAATAAATAAATAAAATCTTAAAAAAAAAATAATTCTACTATAAACTTAGAGATGCATGTAACCCTTTGAATTAGTGGTTTTGTATTCTTTGGGTAAATACCCCATAGTGCAATTGCTGAATTGTAGGGTAGTTCTCTTTTTGACATTTCAAGGAAACTCCATACTGTTTTCCAGAGCAGCTACACCAGTTTACATTCCTATCAACTTGCATGGATGTTCCCCTTTCTCCACATCCTTACCAACAACGCTTGTTCTTGTGTTGTTGATTTTATTTTTAATTTTTTTTTAAGATTTTATTTATTTATTTGTCAGAGAGAGAAGGAGAGAGAGCCAGCAAGCACAGGCAGACAGAGTGGCAGGCAGAGGCAGAGGGAGAAGCAGGCTCCCTGCTGAGCAAGGAGCCCGATGTGGGACTCGATCCCAGAACGCTGGGATCATGACCTGAGCCGAAGGCAGCCGCTTAACCAACTGAGCCACCCAGGCGTCCCTATTTTTAATTTTTTAAAGATTATTTATTTGAGAGAGAGAGTGCACATGTGAGAGAGAGCACAAGAGCAGGAGAACAGGGTGAGCGGCAGAGGGAGAAGCAGGCTCCCTGCTGAGCAGGGAGCCCGATGTGTAGGGCTTGATCCTGGGACTCCAGGATCATGACCTGAGCAGAAGGCAGACAGTTAACCGACTGAGCCACCCAGACATACTGTGTTGTTGATTTTGATCATTCTGACAGGTGTGAGGTGGTATCTCATCATAGTTTTGATCTGCATTTCTCTGATAAGAAGCAATGATGAACATCTTTCCTGTGTCTTATGGCCATCTCTGTGTTTTCTTTGGAGAAATATTTGTTCATTTCTTCTGTCATTTTTTAATTAGATTGTTTTTTGAGTGTTGAATTTCATATATTTTAGATTCTAACCCTTTGTCTGATATGTTATTTGCAAAAATCTTACCCCATTGAGTAGGTTGCCTTTTAGTTTTGTTGTTTCCTTTGCTATGAAGAAGCTTTTTATTTTGATGTAATCCCAGTAGTTTTATTTTTGCTTTTGTTGCCTTGCCTCAAGAGACATATCTAGAAGAAAGGTGCTATGGCTGATATCAAAGAAGTTACTGCCCCTGCTCTCTTCTAAGAATTTTTTATGGTTTCAGGTCTCACATTTAGGTCTTTAATCCGTTTTGAATTTACTTTTGTGTATGATGTAGGAAAATGGTCCAGTTTCTTTTGTATATTGCTATCCAATTTTCCCAACATCATTTGTTGAAGAGACTACCTTTTTCTGTCAGATATTCTTTCATGCTTTGTCACAGATTAATTAACTGTATATTGTAGCTTTATTTCTGGATTTTGTATTGTGTTCCATTGATATATGTGCCTGTTTTTGGGCCAATACTATACTGTTTTGATTATTACCACTTTGTAATACAACTTGAAGTCTGGAATTGTTACACCTTCAGTTTTTTTTTTTTTTTTTTATTCAAGATTATTTTGACTATTTGAGGTGTTTTGCAGTTCCATTCAAATTTTAGTATTGTTTGCTCTAGTTCTGTTGGTATTTAATAGGGGTTGTGTTAAATCTGTAGATTGCTCTGGGCAGTACAGACATTTAAATAATTCTTCCTCCAACTCATGACCATGGAATACCTTTCCATTTCTTTGCATCCTCTTGAATTTCTTTCATCATTGTTTTTTTGTTTGTTTGTTTCATTTTATTTTATCTCTCTTTTTTTCATTGTGTTATATTAGTCAACATAAAATACTTAATTAGGTTTTGATGCAGTGTTCCAAGAGTCATTGTTTATGTACAATACCCAGTGCTCCATGCAATCCATGCCCTCCTTAATACCCACCACCAGGTTCACCCTTCCCCCAACCCCCTCCCCTCTAAACCCCTCAGTTTGTTTCTCAGAGTCCACAGTCTCTTACAGTTCATTCCCCCATCTAATTTCCCCCAATTCAGTTTTCCTTTCCTTCTCCTAATGTTCTCCATGTTATTCCTTATGTTCCAAAAATAAGTGAAACCATATGATAATTGACTTTCTCTGCTTGACTTACTTCACTCAACATAATCTCCTCCAGTCCCATCCATGTTGATGCAAAACTTGAGTATTCATCCTTCTGATGGATGAGTAATTTCCATTCTATATATGGATGACATCTTCTTTATTCATTTGTCTGCTGAAGGGCATCTCAGCTCTTTCCACAGTTTGACTATTGTGGACATTGCTGCTGTGAATATATGGCCTTTCTTTTCACTACATCTGTATCTTTGGGGTAAATACCCAGTGGTGCAATTCCTGGGTCATAGGGTAGCTCTATTTTTAATTTTTTGAAGAATCTCCACACTGTTTTCCAAAGTGGCTGTACCAGCTTACATTCTCACCAACAGTGTAAGAGGGTTCCCCTTTCTCCACAACCTTTCCAATATTTGTTGTTTCCTACCTTGTTAATCTTTGCCATTCTAACTGGTGTGAGGTAGTATCTCAATGTGGTTTTGATTTGAATTTCCCTGACGGCTAATGATGATGAACATTTTCTCATGTATCTGCTGGCCATTTGTATGTCTTCACTGAAGAAGTGTCTGTTCATGTTTCTGCCCATTTTTGATGTGATTATCTGTTTTTTGGGTGTTGAGTTTGAGAGTTCTTTATAGATCTTGGATATCAGCCCTCTGTCTGTAGTGTCATTTGTGAAATCTTCTGTCATTCCATGGGTTGCCTCTTTGTTTTGTTGACTGTTTCCTTTGCTGTGCAGAGCTTTTTATCTTGATGAAGACCCAAAAATTCATTTTTACTTTTGTTTCCCTTGCCTTTGGAGACGTGTCTTAAAATAAGTTGCTGCGGCTGATGTTGAAGAGGTTACTGCCTATGTTCTCCTCTAGGATTTTGATGGATTCCTGTATCATGTTGAGGTCTTTCCTCCATTTTGAATTTATCTTTGTGTATGGTGTAAGAGAAGGGTCGAGTTTCATTCTTCTATATATAGCTGTTCTGTTTTCCCAGGACCATTTATTGAAGAGACTGTGCTTTTTCCATTGGATATTTTTTCCTACTTTGTTGAAAATTAGTTGACCATAGAGTGGAGGGTCCATATCTGGGCTCTCTACTCTGTTCCACTGGTCTATGTGTCTGTTTTTGTGCCAGTGCCATGCTGTCTTGGTGATCACAGCTTTGTAATAAAGCTTAAAATCAGATGATGTTATGTCCCCAGCTTTGTTTTTCTTTTTCAACAATTCCTTAGCAATTTGAGGTCTTTTCTGGTTCCATACAAATTTTAGGATTTTTTGTTCCAGCACTCTGACTACATCCTTTTATTTTATGAATCCCTTGAGTCATTTTTACAGTAATACTTATTTTCTGCTTTTGTGTTTTTACTTTTGATACTCTCACTAATAACTCAAACAGTCCTCTTTAACATCTTTTGTAGGGCTGGTTTAATGATCATGAACTCCTCTGGTTTTTGTTTGAGAATTTTTTTTTTTTAAATCTCTCCTTCTATTCTGAATGATAGTCCTGCTGGATAGAGTGTCTTGGCTGCAGAGCTTTCCCTTTCATCACTTTGATAATACTGTGCTACTCCCTTCTGGCCTGCAAATTTTCTTCTGAAAAATCCACTGTTAGCCTTATGGGGGTGATGGCAAGGAGTGGGGATAATTTTGCCTTTTATGTAACTGTCTTCTTCTCTCTTCCTGCTTTTAAAAGTTGTTGGGTTTTTGTTGTTGTTGTTTGTTTGTTTTTGTTTTTGTTTTTTCCCCAATCACCAATTTTTGCCATTTTAATTACTGTATATCTTGGTGTGGACCTCCTTGGGTTGAATTTTGGGGGGATCTCTGTGCCTCCTGGATCTGGATTATCTGTTTCCTTCCCCAGATTAGGGAAGTTTTCAGCTATTACTTCTTCAAAGAACTTTACTGTTCCCTTTTCTCCACTTCTTCTGAGATCCCTATAATGTACATGTTATTATACTTGATGGAGTCACTGAGTTCCCTAAGACTAGTCTCAATTTGCATATTGTCTTTTGTCATTTTCCCTCATCCCAGTTACTTTCTATTACTCTGTCTTACAGGTAGTCAATTCATTTCTCTGCGTTATCTAGCCCATTTATTCCATCAAGTATATTTTTAAGTTCATTTATTGTGTTCTTGATCTCTGATTCTTTTTTTATCTCTGTGTTAATGGTCTCACTGATGTCCTCCAATTTTTTCTCACATCCAATGAATATCTTTATGATCATTACTTTAAATTCTCTATTAGGCATATTACTTATATCCTTTTTGCTTTGGTCTGTTGTTGTGGTTTGGTTCCGTTCTTTAATTTGGAACGTATTTTTCAGTCCCCTTATTTTGTCTAACCCTCTGTGTTTGTTTCTGTGTTGGGGAAGGCAGCTACTTCTCTTGCTCTTTATGATAATAGCATTATGAAGAAAAAGTCCTGTAGTGCCCTGCAGTGCAGTGTTCCTGTTCCCCAGGACCTGTTGCTTTAGGGAGCATTGCCTATGAATCTTGTATGTGCTGTGCCTCTTTTTCCTTTAGTCCAGTTGTTTGCAGAGGCTCTCTTTGCCTATTGTGGGCAGTGTTTGATTCCCCAGCAGGGATTGGGCATATTTTAACAATGTGTGCTGTGGTCTGTTTGCAAAATGAGACCTGTTCTCACTGCCGCTGGATCTGAGGTCCCACAAAACATGCAGATCAGGAGCTGTGGTTTTGGCAGGTTTTGAGCTGGTTTTCAGAGGGAACAGGTCTGTAGCACCAGAACTAAGGTGATGGTGACTGGGAAGAGTGGATCTACCAAAGTGCAGGCAGAGCTTTGTTCAGGCAAGTTAGGTAAGGAGTGTTGGTGCTATGCTAATTCCCACAGGTGGCTATTTATGCTGGGAGGGAAATGGCACCTGCTATCTCCTTTATTCCTAGAGGGGTTTCCCTGTGATCCTTGTCTCTTCAATTCCCAAGCACAAGCTCTGAGATGAGCAAATCATTCTCTTTCCTTCCTGCCCCTGACATTTTTCAAACTACTGGTTCTACACTTTATCTGCATTGGTTGTTTGTTTTGCTGTCTCTTTAAGGGCATGATTCCACTCCCTAATGCCCTACAAGAGACTGATTTTTAAAATTCCATGCTTTAAGTCTTGCTGGTTATAAGATCTCATAAAATTAAGCCCCTCTCACTTTCATAGATAGTTCTTATAGGATTCATCCTCCCCATTTGTGGGCTCCGTGCTGTGTAAATCTGTCTTTTCATCCTCTGGGCCACCAGCTACCTCCCCACTGTGGACAGGCAGTGTCCATTTCACTCCCAGACCATGTTTTTCTTCTTCCTAACTTACTCAGTGTAGCTGCCTCTCTGTCTTTAGTTGTGGAATTTGTTCTGTGAGTCTTTGGATCACTTTCTGGGTTATGTATTTGTGAATTGTTACCTATTTATTGTGAGTGTTACCTATTTGTATCTGTGGGATGAATTGAGGTTAGGGTCCTCCTACTCAACCATCTTTCCAGTTGACCTCTTTTGTGTTTTCTTCTAGAATTTCATAGTTTTAGGTTTTAAATTTTGATCAAGATCAATTTTAGGTTCTTTCTGAATATGGTGAAAATTCTTTTTTTCTTCTATGCACGCAGATGTTCAATTATTCCAGCATAATTTTCTGAAAATACTGTTGATATTTTGAAACTCAGATACTGCATATTATTTCAAAACATTTATATGAACTCCTTTAATAGACCCCTAAAAACAATTTAATTTCTTTGATTGCATATCAAGCAAAATATAAATACGATTTTATGTCCCAGTGTTAAATGAAGGACCTGATAGAACTTAGAGATGATTAGAACACTTTTAAGAAAAGCACACATTCTGTAATATGATTCATGAGGAATTATAAAACTAAAACTCTCAAAAGTTAATCCTGAGAAGTTTAGAAATAAAGCATCTGATTTGACCATGGCTTTTGGTGATAAGCTAAAGATATGACTTTTTAAATCCAAGTAGTAAAAAAACAGACTATAATGTATTCTTAAAAAAGACAGAAATTCTAGAAAACAGACTTATTTAGACATCAAGTAGATCAAGAGCCTCACCAAGACCCAGCTCCAGGAAAGGCTGCTTTTACAATTACTGCCTTGTACCATCACCTCTTGACAGCACACCACACTACTGCCCCACTGCCTCTGTCACTGTTGCTCTATATACTTGCTTCTTGCTGCAAAGCCACCAACCCCAGACACTTCTTGCCATATCCTGAAACTTGCCACATCACATCCACTCTGCCAGAGCTGTCATAATGGTTTTTTTGGGCTTTCACTTTCCATCGCATTCTGAAGATTCTTAGTCCCAACTTGAAGTCAGTCTCCAGTTCATCACACTTTAGCCCCCAACACAATCCCCAGAAGACATAAGGTGATGAAAAGGAATATGCATATACCCTTGGCATTTGTATTAGTGGTATTCCTTCTGAACTTGAAAGGTGTATGGGTGAGGAGTCACATTTTATGTGTGCAAACTCTTGTAAGTACATCATTAAAATGTGGCTTTTCTCTGGAGGAAGGGAGAAAGAATAGGGGTATGTAAAACCAAAGCCAGAAATGTCCACCATGAAAATTTTGACAAATGCCTTAATTTTACAAGTAAGGAAATAATATTAAAAACTAAATTTCAGGGGTACCTGGGTGGCTCAGTTGGTTAACCATCTGCCTTCAGCTCAGGTCATGATCCTGGAGTCCCAGGATCAAGCTCTGTATCAAACTTCCTGCTTGAAGGAGAGACTGTTTCTCCTCTGCCCTTCACCCCACTTGTGTTTTCTCTCTCTCTCTCCCTCTCAAATAAATAAATAAAATCTAAGAAAAAAAAAAGCAACCAACCAAATAAAAAACTAACCTAAATTTCACTGGGATGTTACCAGAAGAGAAGCTTTACCTGAAGTAACCTTAATTGAACCCTAAAGTATAGGCACTGGGCCTAATTCCCATTAAGTATAATTCTGGAAAGAGACTGGGCTGGTGATTAACCAAAGTATTTCCAGTTGATCAAATTGGCATTCAGACAGATCTGTCTTGTGTGGCAACCTATGAGGTATTGGGAGGGACGAGAGGCCAACTTTTTAAGAAGAGCTATATAAAAACATCCCCTGAAGTGTAATAGTCTTGTGCCTCTAGAAATTCATTATAATATTGGTCAGCTGGAAATGCCTCCTGGTGAGTTCAAGAGTTAATTGTGGTCTTTGGCCAAAGTTGGATAGAAACAAAAATCCCCAAAGATGAACATTTTCTTGCCCACTGAATATACTTTTAAAAGGAGAAAACTAAAATTATGTCTGGTGTTATGTTAGCTGTTGTATGATTTGGTTTTTGTTTAAGACTATAGGTTAAGGCCATGTGTCTTATTCATTCTGATTTCCCCCCACATCTTTGGATATGGTGGTTGCTGCTGAAAACTTCCCTGTTTCTGCAGGCAAGATTAGGCAGTTGTAACTACCTGATATTGGCATTGCTATGATAAAGACCATGTTTGCAATGGAGGTGTGTTTTTTCCCTTTGGGAGTAATCCTGAACCAGAGTAGTATTCAGCTTCATATAACAAAGAAGGAATACATTTCAAGAGAACCAGAATTCTACTTTCAGAAAAGCAGAATTTATTCCCACTTTGCAGATGAGGTATCTAAGATGTAGAAAACTGAGATATTTGACCACCCACCTTGTAAGGTAGATGCAGCAGATATTAAATTTCTCATCTGTCCATAAGCTGAGAAGAGTTAATATATATATTTAGTCTTGCATAGGAAATTAGTGTCTGAGTCAGAGTTGGAGCCCCAGTCTCATCACCTGTCTACCACATTCCTGCCAAATCACATGGTAATAGTCATGTAATGGTAAAAGACAAAAATGTCTTAATTAATGCAGCATTCACATATCTAATATTTATGGAGTGCTTCCATTCTGAAAAGTATCCTCCTAGGCACTATGGAAGCTATACAGATAGCATTGCATGGCCTTTAGAGACAGCAAGACTGGGCAGTGAGTCCTCCCTCTCATCAGCTCTCTGAATTTGAAAAAACAAATTAGCCTTCTCAATATGTGATTTCCTCATATTTAAAATAGTAATTATATTTATTTCTCATCACAACTCTCTGCAGCAGAATAATTCAAAGTGTGGGAAGTCATAGCAAGATTCATCAATCATATTTGCTAATAGTATCTTATGCTTGCTATTTATCCAGATCTCAAAAAAGCTTATAATCTGGCAAGGGATATAGGACATTAACATTAAATATGTAATAAGGAAAAAAGAGATGAATGTCTATGGACAGAACAGATTAAGTATTGTGGGGTGGGAAGGGGTGGACATATTACTTCTAGCTGTGGAAACTGACAAGGTTTTTTGGAAAAAATATTATTTGACCTGGGTCCTTAAATATGGATGGATTTGATGGATTTGGTGCATATAGAGACTTTTAATGGACTGTTTTCATAAAGTTATGTTTCATATTGGGCATATGTTCTTCAAGATATCTATGTAATACTTTTGGTCAAAAAATATTTGCACATGGGTGAATGGAAACATCAGGAAGCAAAGAAATTGTTCATGTTATGGAGAACAAATCTCAGTTGTCCTCTTGTGTTCTGTTTTGTGATCCAATTTCTTCACTGAGCATTGGCCCCGGAGAAGTATCTGTTGACACAAAGAGTAATCCAATACTACGTTTCCCTATTAGAGTATTGTAGGATCTTGAAAGATTATAAAATGAGATACATGTTTAGAATCAGGTTCTGCCATCTATCATTTTGGAAGCAAGCATGCTGTAAGTAAGGAGTGATTTTCCTGAGTGGCCAGTATAATTACTTTTGTTCTAGAAGCCAGCAGGGTGTGACCTGGAACCCCCTTCACATTCCAGCTAAACCCCTGCTAACAAGTGAAACTAAATGGCTTCTCTCCCCTCTCTGCATCTGGGTCCATTTGTGCAGGCCAAATAGATTAGCCTCTGATATCTTGAAACAGATGTTTGCTATTGGAATTGTCATATGTGTGCAACATGTTCCACAAGTTGGTGGGGATATTCTGGGCTACAGGGTGTGTAGAGACATCATTCTGGGTGGGGTTTTCCAAACAGTGTAGGTGAGAGTGTTGCTGGCAAGGCTTTGCTCTCCCTGGCACTTTCCTCAGTAGGAGAGCTACGTGGAGGAAAAGTGTCAGGTGCCTCCATGAGAAGGGTGAATGTGTTTAGAGTCTAATGTGTATATGTATAGTTAAGATCTGGTCAAGAAAACCAAGGACACACCAGCTGTTTAACAAAAAGTATTTAACAGAGGCGATGTAGTGGGTAGGGAAAGGCAAAACTGGAAAACTAATAGCAGAAAGTAATTGCAGGAAGAACTATCACCCCTGGGGTTAAGGGAGGAAAGAGAAGACATTGGCATTACTAGAATGGAAAAAGCTTGAAAAAAAAAAGAAAAAGAAAAAAGTCCTGCATCAGTGAAACCCAGACTTCTAAGATGAAGATGTTTCCTAACTGAAGCTGATAGCCCAGGAACACAAGTGAATGACCCTGCAGAGCTGGTACTCAGGCATGTGACTGGCTGGTACTGGAATCTGGAAGGGGTTGCAGTGAGCTTTTCCTGCGAGTGCCAGGAAAACGAAAGCTGCAGTCAACTGGCTATCTTGAATTTGCATGCCTAGGCCCCACTCTGGACCGGCTGACTCAAAATCTTAGGGTGAGCCTGTATATTTTTTAACAGCCTTTTCAACTGCTAATTGACATTATCAACACAGGTGGGACTACTGTACCCTTACCTTCTTTCCCAAAGCATTTTAAGATGTTTTCAATTGACTCTATATGTCTATGAATTGTCTTTGGCTGTCCTGACCTTTCCAGCAGTGAGTGGTATGGATACATGAGCCTGTCACCAGCCCTAACTTTCTCAGTGACCATCAGATAGTAGCTAGATCTGTCTGGGTCATATTGCCAACACTTTATTCCCCATGCTTATGTTAATCTGGTGAATTAGACACAGGAAAATTAATAAGTCATTCACTTAGTGCTTATTTGATGCTAAAAAAAATATGCTGGGAGCAAACATCCAACTTAAGTAAAAACTAACATAGTCTTGGTTCCTATGTAGCTTTCATCTACTAGGAGTGAGGCATTTACAAATAAACACATTAATCAATATGTGGTGGCAAATCTAGGTAGATTTTTCTGAAGAAGCAGAAGAATAGAATATTATAAAGGTGTATTATGGTAGATTGGTTGAAAAAATGGCCCTAATGTACTGTACCCATATAGCCTGCATCATGACTTTGGAGTTCCTCCCAATAAGAAGTGAAGTCTGTTTTCTCACCTCTGAATCTGAGCTGGCCTCTGTGACTTGCTTTAGCCAATAGAATGTTGTGGAAGTGGCACTAAGTATCTGTTCCAAGATTAGGTAATACCTGTTAGTATCATGGGAACAAGGTCAAGCTGTTGTGCCGAGGATAGCTGACCATGTGAGCTGGGATGATCTGTCTCATATGAATGAGACCTCATGGAGCAGAGATGGGCTATCCCAGCTGAAGCTGTTCCACCCAGGACCCCTGAGCAGCTGACCACAAATGCATAAACGTACAACTCATGCTGTAAAAGCTGCCCAGTGGAGCCGAAATCACCAACCTGATGCATCCTGAGCAAAGAAACTCTTTATTGTTTTTAAGCCAGCAGGTTTTAGAGTGTTTTTTTTTTTTTAATACAATGGAAGGAATTGATAGAAGTAATCAAAGTAGGGAAAAAAAATCTGTGCTACAGAATTAAGTATCCTTCTGAATTATCTGATTCTGATTCTATATGGGGAGCTTCTGGGCCTCTCATTGCTTTAAGCTGTTTTACAACTCTCTGCTATAAAGAACTGATGTCAGTGCAAATGTTTCTTGTCTGTGGACATGCAAATAAATTGTATTTGTGGAGGAACAACCCTCTTCCCTATGGAAAAGCCAGTTTTAAGCCCATTGCAACTTCATTTCAGTATTCTAAATCTAAAGGTGCTTGTTTTCATTTGCACACTGTCTTAATTACAACTTATTATATAATTTATATAGCATACATGTTTATAATTTATATAGCATAAAGTTCACCCATTTCAACTCAGTGACTATACAACTCAATGTTTTTTAATACATTTACAGAGTTGTGTAATCATCACCAAAAATCTAATTTTAGAACATTTTCATCATCTTAAAAAGAAGCCTTGTACCATATAGCTGTCATTTGCTGACAGCCCTCCTGTCCTTCCACCCTCCCAGGGCATTGGTCAACATTAATTTACTTTCTGTTTCTAGAGATGTACTTATTTTAGACAATTTATATAAAGGAAATCACACAGTGTATGTTTTTTTTCTGTCTTCCTGAATTTAGGATAATATTTCTGAGATTTATCCATGTTGTAACATGTAGAAATACTTAGTTTACTTTTTATGGACAAATAATATTCCATTATATGGATAATACCAGAACTTGTTTATCCATTTATCAATTAATGGACATTGGGGTTATTTCCACACTCTGGCTATTATGAATAATGTTACTGTGAGTATGAGTGAGCACAACTTTGTGCAGACATATGTTCTCATTTCTCTTGGGTATAGACTTAGGAGTAGAATTGCTAGGCCAAATGGTAAATGTGTATTGCATTTGAAAGAAGTCCCAAACTGTTTTCCAAGGTACCTGCACCATTTTACATTCCCGCAGCAATGTATGTGATGGGTTCCAGTTTCCCACATCCATGCCAGCACTTGCAGCTGTCTGTTGTTTTTATTACAGCCAACCTGGATGAAGTAGTATCTCATTGTGGTTTTGATTTGCATTTTACCAATGACTAGTGATATTGAACATCCTTCATGTGCTTATTGGTTATTTGTATATCTTCTTAGGAGAACTGGATATTAAATCCTTTGCACATTTTATAGTTGGATTATTTGTCCTTTTATTATTTAGTTTAAAAGTTTGTATATATTGAGGTTGCAAGTCCCAAATCAAATACGTGATGTGCAGTGACTTTCTCACAGACTATAGACTGTCTTTTCATTTCTTGATTGTGGATTCTAAAGCACAAGAATTTTTAATTTTGTTGAAACCCAATTTCTTTTTTCTTTTGTCAGTTGTGCTTTTGGTATCACGTAAGAAACCATTCCCTAACCTGAGTTCACAGAGATGTGTTATTCTAATAGTTTTATAGTTTTAGCTTACACTTAAGTGTATAATCCACTTGAGATATTTTTGTGTATCATGTGAAATAAGGGTCCAGATTCCTTCTTTTGTATGTAAGTATCCATTTGTCCCAGCACTTTTTTGAGAAGACTGTTCTTTCTTCCTTGAACTGTTGGCCAAATTTTGTTAACAATTGACTATAAATGTTCGAGTTTATTTCTGGATTCTCAGTTCTATCCCATTGATCCATGTGTTTATCCTCATGCTAGTCTTGATTTCACATTGTCTTGATTTCTATAGCTTTGTAGTAAGATTTGAAAGTGGAAAGTATGTCTTTCAATTTCCTTTTTTCTTTTTCAAGATTGTTTTGAGTATTTTAGGCCTCTTGCATTTCCATATGAATTTTAGGATTGGTTTGTTAATTTTAGCAAAAGCACCAGCTGAGATTGTGATGGGGATTATGTTGAATCTGTAAATCAGTAAGAGGATTGAACCAAATTGTGAGATCTGCTTGTTTCCATAATTTAAAATGAGTTAAATACAGTCTTTACATATGTTTATTTTAAATGTTTATGAAAGTTATATTTTTATATTTTCTTAAAAATTATTTTTAATAGCGGATACTGAATTATGGAATCACAGGGCTCAGCTCTAGCCTCTCAGTATTCCTTACTCTACACTTTTTATCCTAAGCAATGTCATTCACACCCACAGCTTCAGTTAGCCTCAGTCTACACATCAGTGCCTCCCAGATTTTCTTCTCTAAAACCTCATTGTTTTAAAACCAGACATAGGCTCTTTAATTTTATCTGCCTACTCACCATCTCCACTTAGATATCTCAAAGGTACTTCTAAGCTTACAGGATTGAGCTTGAACTCATTCCTTTACCTCCCTGGCCTAGGTCCTGTTCTACCATTGATCTCTGTGTCATTAAATGTGAACATCTTCCATCAGGTTGCACAAGCCAGATTCCTGAGAATCATAGTTTAGCTCCTCTCCTCTCTGCTTCCTTTCCTACCAGATTTACCTTAGAAGTGTTCCCACACCCAGTCCAGCCTTCTCCATTGCTACTGATAACCTTCCCAATATAAGCTACCATTATGTCTTTCTTAGACTACTGAAATAGTCTTCTAACTGGTTTTGTTTACATCTACTGTGTCCACATTTTCTCTGTTTTCTTCACTGTAGGCATATTTCAAAAATCAGGTCTGATCCTGTCAGCATGCTGAAAATCTGTAATGCTTCTTGTATCTCTGGCATCTTGTATCTCTTGGATAAAGGTCCAGCTCTTCTCTATGGTACAGGGCCATGTGTGGCTTGGCTCTTGCTTACCTTGCTACCCTCTCTTATACCACTCTTCCCTTCTACCAACTACTTAAATTTTCATTCATTTCATTGGATATACAGTTGTCCCTTTTACTGCTTCTTTCCCTCTACTGGAACCATAGATTATCCAACTTTCCATCTATTTAATTTCTATATATCTTTTAGAATTTGGTAATTTAAAAAAAAAGATTATTTTATTCCCCAGCCAGGCAAATGTTGGTGATATTTTTGTATATGTGTAATATGCTTTATAGGACAATGTCACTTGCCTTAGGGTATCCCTTAGCATTTATACCACTTATTTAAATGAATATTTGAGTGTTGCCCATTTTCTTACTAAAGTCTTTATTTAATCAGAGACCCCATCTGTTTTAATATTGTGTGATGGCCAGGCATTGTTCTCTTGCAAATAAGACAGGAAACCAACCTATGTTTGAAAGAAAGAAGGAGGGATGTTTGGGTGGCTCGTTGGTTAAATGTCTCTGACTCTTGGTTTCAGCTCAGGTGATGATCTCAGTGTCCTGAGATTGAGCCCTGTGTCAGGGTCCCTGCTCAGTGGGTAGTCTGCTTGAGATTCTTTGTCTCCCTCTCCCGCTCCCCCTGCCCACACTTTTCTTCTCTAAAATAAAATAAATACATATTTAAAAAAATAAAGGAGGAGAAGGGAGAGAAAGAAAAAGGAAGGGAGGAGAAGAGAGGAAAAAAGAAATTTTTTGGAGGAATGTAACTGAAAAGTTTGGCGGTTCAAGTTTCAGTTCCAATTAAGTTTGGAGTCAGGTACACGAATGGTGTTTTCTCCTTATCTCTTTGCTCAGATTTCTTCAAGAAGCACTTCGTTTTCAGAAAATTTCCTGCCATGTTTCAGAAGGATGCCTAGCAACAGTCCAGGCTTAAGTTCTACCACCTATTCTAATAGAAAACGTTTCTTTTTGCTAGTAGTTCCAGGGAAAGCTATCAGTCTGATTCTCAGTGACTTGGATTGGATCACATTCACTCCTGAACAGATTACTGTGGCCAGGGATGCTTGATTTCTTCCAGAGCCAAAGGACAGGATTAGGCTTCCTCCAACCATACGAGGAAGAATTTAGGAAAGGGTACTCCTCAAAAGAAGGAGAGAAAGAAGAAGGGAAATAAATGCTGAATAGAAAAAGCATCAGAAACTCTTTAGTACTTAGCACATAGTGTTTGGCATATAACTCTTGGCCCAATAAGTACTAGCAGAATGAATGAAGTAAGTCAGGCACAGTTGATATGATGCACGTGGTGAAATAGGATGGTTGGAGCAGCTTGGTTGAATGAATGAATTTGGCTTTGAATCCCATTTCCATCACTTACTACGTGGGTAATGTCTAATATGCAAGTTACTTAAATGCCTTGATCTTCAGTTTTTTCATCCATTGAACTATGATAATAATCCTTAACAACCAAGGATTTTGTAAGACAAATGCATAAAGTGCCTGCTAGTGTCTGTTCTTCCCTCTTTGTTCTTTGAAGTGGGGGCCAAAGTGTGGATCTGGAGCACTATTTTCCCAATTTTTCCAATGAATACTGAGCGTCTGCCAGTCATGCAGGGAAAGAAAAAAGAGAGAGAGAGAGAAAGGAGAGATGACTAAATTTAAGAAAAAATAGAAATGATGGTTATGAGTCAGATGAGGTTGGCAGATATTCCACAAACCCTCTTTTCTACACCAATCGATAGAGCCTTGAGCCAATATCTTTTCTATTCACTTCACACCTGGTTCTCAGGGAGCTGTAGCTCAGAGTTTCAACAGTGAACTTGGCTGTATTGTTCTATGCTATTTCCTCCTGTCCTTGCCTGAAACCACACTTCAATCAATTGCTAATGTCAGTGTGGGAGTTATAATCCTGCTTTAGCACTGCTGCAAGTTACCACATCTCCGTGGGTCAGGGAAGGGAGTTTGTCTTAGGGAGTGTACCTGAAAGCCAGACAAAGCTTTCTGTTTTCTCCCAGACAGTGACCTATATTGAGCTCCAACCCAGTCAGTCTCATAAAATACCTTCTTTCTTGCCAGGGAAGGAGTTAACTCTACAGCTAGAATTCCTGCCAGTCTGTGAACTTCTGAAAATTAATGTACCCCCAGTTCTGTCTAACTTGTCTTTACAGACCAGGGGAGTCTTGTCTAACATTAACAGCCTACAAAGAGACATAGCCAAAACTGAAATGACTTTTTTTTTTTAAGTCTTTGGGCTGTGTCAAGGATACAATACTCCTCTTCCATGTTATCAGAGACATCACCATGAAAATAGTGGTATAATACAGAGCTCAGAGAAGAGACATCCGTAGTGTCTGGAGACAGGACAAGCAATGACCTTCTGATTCCCAGTGACGTGGCATTACCATCCCTGTGAGATGTGTCACAGAGCCTCTGCCTAGTCAGTGTAGTATCATGGGTTTGTCAGTTAGCTTCACCTTTTACCTCAGGTGATAGTCCTCTTCGTCAAAAATGCACAATCCAGGGTGACCAGTCGGTGTTACTTAGAAAGTGTCATACTGCAGGAACAGCTGCCACAAACTGATCTCTAATCCTGCCTCGATCATGGTTTTTCTTAGCTGATATACTCAATGTGACAAATATTGGTAAAACTGAGTGGCTTGTTGAAAAGCATGATGAATACCAGAAATAGGCAAAATCAAAGGCTACAATTTTTTTAGAGACATCCCTAATCATACCTAAACAGGAAATTAGAATTCAGTTAGTGCAAATAAATACCTCTTAACCAGTTCCTAAGTGATGCTATGTCTAACTATTGATTTTAGGGCATAGATGGTTACCTGAGCCCAATTCCAAAAGGAATGCTGTATCTACCTTAAGTGAACTGTCATGCAAGGAGTAATCAAGGCATTTACAAAGACAGCTGTAACATCATTAAGTTTGTAGTCAGGTTTTTTTTGTTAAATTAATGTCCATATGTTCTGTGAACTTGGGCTTGAGACCTGAGTTCATTAACATAACAGTGAAGTTGGAGGAAACTAACTCACTTACCTCAAACTGTTTTTTAGTGGTTGTGCCATGATCTACCCAAAAGAATCTAAAGTAGAGCATAATTAATTTAGTTTGGTTAATAAACATAATTTTTAAGAATTTTTATCTTTTGTCTTCATCAGATTGTATCAGCCATTCCCGAGTCTTAAAATATTACTTCAGTTGTATAGATGGCCTGGACATAGTAATTATTAGGGTGATAATTATAATTTGATAGGTAATTGACATTTGTACAAAGCTATGTAGTGTAGATCACACATACACTTTATCACATACAGAAAGCAAGCTGGTGTCAGTTAATAATAGACATATTTATCCCCCTGCCTGCAGCACACAGGGATCGAGTGTTAAAATGGCAGGATGTTGGTATCAGGTAGGGGAAGTGAAAGGATGAGCAAGGCCAAGCGTGCAGTGTTTTATCAAGCTTCTGCTAGTGTCACATTTACTAACATCTCATTGGCCAGAGTAAGTCACATGGTTGGGTCAAGAGTCAGAGTGAGATGGTTTTACAAAGTCCTGTTTGCTGGCTTGGGGGATGCCGAGTAATCACAAAGCCGTAGAAGGTATGGCCCCAACATGGAGGGTCTGGGCCTTGAGTTAACGAGGGAAGGAGAGGCAGCCAGGAATGTTCCCCAAACTTCATCAGGTTGGGAAGCAAGCAAAGTAAACTGTTACTATAGTATATGTCTCTGAGCTCTCTTTTTTAGGATTAGGGTTGATTGTTTATGAACCCCACCTAACCGGATCTATTTTGACATAGAGAAATCCTAGCCTTTCACCCTTTAATTTCTCTTTTAGATGGCTTCATGGTATTCTCTGGTGTCTAATTCTTTGTGTTCGTTTAGAGTTACACTTTTGGTCAATCCATATCTGTAGAAAAATCGTTAAGACTCACAATCAGAAAATGTGTGCTAGAGTTGTAGGTCAGCTACTTAATAAGCTATTGATGTAAGCTACTTAGCTTTTCTAAGAAATTTTTTCTTCTAAAAGTTCAAGGCAATAGCATCTACTTTGTGTGGTTGCCATGAGGCCATGAGAAGCATATGTGATAAATACCTATGAATTTTTCTCTTAGACTAGGAAGTGTGCAAATACTGATCGTCACCAGTATTTATTTTGGAGCCTGCCAAATCAGATGGAGAATAAACACTGTGTTGTTATAATTCCGGAGATCCATCCCTTATATTTTCCCAATTCAAACTTACTGGACTTGAACAACAGTTTTGTATCCAAGATTCTGGGTTCTTTAGGTTCACAGACAGAAATTCCTGCATTAAGTGATCATCCCCTACAGGCAAAGTCCATAGGTCTCCTTCATGGTGTTTACAGGTTCTTTCATATGGAGGCTACTTTTCTACCTAATCCCCAGCCACCTCACCACCAACTTCCTCTGCATTCCTGCCATCCTGAACTTCCCAGGGTTCACAGGCCTGTGTCTCTGCACAGCTTCCCCTAGGACTGGAATCTTCTGACTTCCTTGCCAGGCCACCTGCACTTATCCATGCCAGGGAGGCAAGCTGCTCCCCAACATTGAAGTCTGGCATCCAACCTTGTGTTTTTGGGAAAGCCTCCGCTGCCTCTCCTCCCGCCCTCCAGGCAGAGTTAGTCATTCTCTTCCTGAGCTGGAACAGGGCCTTATACATTCTTCTTATAATACTTCATTTATTTTGTTTACATGTCTGTCTCCCCAACAAGATGCTGAGCTCTTGGGAACAAGTCTGTGTTACTCATCTCCATCCCTAACACCTAGCCCAGTGCCTGCAACATTAACAAAGGCTTTTGGGTCTCCAGAGAAATTCCTCTGAATTTTCTGTGCTGTAGTCAGAGAATTGATAGATTAGATTTGCTGAGAATAACCTCTCTTCTTTGAGGCTTTTGGTGAACATTTGAAATTCTAAGGTAACCATAATATAAAGAACATATATTTCACCCAAATAGAGTTTCCCCCTCCAGACTGGTGGTAAGTTCCAGCATTGAGCCAATGGTTATTAAACTCCAGGAGCATCTAAATTACCTGGGAGAACTTGATTAAAGTACAGAGCTGAGATCCCTATGCTAGACCTCAGGAATTAGTCTTTGGGGATGAAGCCCAGGTACCTGTATTTCCAGAAACTTCCTCAAGTGATTCTGAAGTATATCGCTTTTTAGAACCATTGCACTAGACTGATCTGAGTTATAAATTGCTGGTTCCAATTGCTTCAAATGTTTTCTATTGTCAAAAGGAACAGAAACAAAAGCGCCTATTCAGAGGGCTGGGTGCTCTCTCTCCACCTGGCCACAGGTGCCCAGGCTCTCCCTGGAGAAGCACTGTCGCCTTTCTTATCGTTCAGCCGCCTTTGATCAGGAGCTTCTTCATTCTGGCTCATTCTCCACTTCAAAGCTGGAAACCTGATCAGCCCCACTTTCTTCCCTTCACCCAGGGCCCAGGCGGCCCCCCGAAGGTGAGCTGGTCACTTGGGAAGTCTATACAGCCAGCCTTCAGCATTCTGTTAGAGGCCAGAGGCCAGTCTTTTGTGTAGCACTCCTGCCTGCTTCTCCCCCTACACAACTGGTGCCAAAGAGAAACCGGGAGAGGAAATAGGACCTTGTTCTAAGTCTGCCTCCGTGGGTGTGGAATAACCACACTTAGGGCACAGTTTTAGGAACAGTTTTGCAGTGTTCCATCTCCTAATCCCTGAGGCAAGTCTTCGCGAGTTAAAGAGCAAAGGTTCTTTATAGTAAAGAATCACTTGGAGCTTCCAGAATAAATCTCCTTTTATCTGAACAATGAAAATTACCTCCCAAGTGAAACTTTATACAAAGTAAGATGATAGATGATTTGGCTTTGTGACTACAAGAGCAGCGTTAGTCCAGTTTCCTTGGTAAATCACTTAGTATCAGAAGAGTAGCATGTGCTAGTTAGTGTAAAATGCTGTTTTCAACCCAGATTTTCAATCCACGACCCCCAAATTACCCCTCCCCCCAAGTACCCAAGGAACAAAACAAACCTTACTTTTAAATAAATAAACATGAATTATAAGGTCATTTAACAAAACAGCTTGATTGAGATACACTTCACATATCATAAACTTTACCTATTTAAAATGTACACCTCAAAAGTTTTCAGTATATTCACAGAGTTGTGTAATGATAACCAAAATCTAAGATTAGAACATTCTCATCACCTAAAAGTCTTATACCCACCAGCATTCACTTCACATCTTCCGCTTCTGGCATAGACCTGAGCAGCTCTAATGTACTTTCTGCCTCCGTGGACTTGCCTATTTTAGACATTTTTTTAAAAATATTTTATTTATTTATTTGATAGACAGAAATCACAAGTAGGCAGAAAAGCAGGCAGAGAGAGAGGAAGCAGGCTCCCTGCTGAGCAGAGAGCCCGATTCAGGGCTTGATCCCAGGACCCTGGGATCATGACCCGAGCCTAAGGCAGAGGCTTTAACCCACTGAGCCACCCAGGCGCCCCTAGACATTTTATTTAAATGGAATCATACAGTATGTGGTCTTTGGTGACTGGCTTCTTTCACTTAGGTTAATGTTTTCAAGGCTCACCCATGTTGTAACATTTGTCAGTGCTTCATTCCTTTTGATAGCTGAATAGATTCCATTGAATGGATATACCACTTTTATTGATCCATTTTTCGTTTGTTGATGAACATTTGCATTGTTTCCACTTCTTTACTATTATGAATAATGCTATTATAAATATTCATGTCCAAGTTTCTGTGTGTCCCTAAGGTTAAATTTCATTGCTAGGAATGAATTTGTTGGGTCATATAGCAACCCTATAATGAATATTTTGAGAAACCCTATAATTAATATTTCTCGAAGTTGTTTTCCGAAGTGGCTGCTGCATTTATATTCTCACCAGAGAATATAATATAATACAGAGGGCTCCAATTCCTCTGTATCCACACTAATACTTCTTGTTAATTGTACACATCCTTTTTAATTGTACGCATCCTAGTGGATGTACATTGATATCTTGTAGTTTTGATTTATATTTCACTAATAATTAATGATGTTGAGTATCCTTTCATGTCCTTGATTATTTGTATATCTCTGAGGCTATTCAAAATCTATTCAAATCCGTTGCCCATTTTTAAGTTGGAATATTTGCCTTTCCATGATCAAATTGTTAGAGTTTTTTAAATATATTTTATATACAAAGCCCTTATTAAAGATATCATTTTAAAATCTTTTCTCCAAGTCGGTGGATTCTTTTCCTTTCTTGATGGTGTCATTTTAACACAAAAGTTTTTAGTTTTAATAAAGTCTAATTTACCTGGTTTTACTTTTGCACCTTTGCTGTTATATTTCAGAAACCATTTCCTACTCAGGGTCACAGAAATTTGTTTTCATATTTTTTTCTAACAGTTCAACAATTTTAAACCCTTAAATTTAAATTTATGATCCATTTTAATATTTATTTATTTATTTATTTATTCATTTATTTATATGGTGTGGGGTAGGAATTCAAGTTAACTCTTTTGCATATTGTCCCTCCTGGATTTGCTTGAAAATTTTTCCTTTCTCATTTCTTGACACCCTTTTCAAAAATCAGTTGGCCATAAATGTTAGAATTTACTTTTGGACTCATAAATCTATTCTATTTATCTGTAAGTCTCTACTTATGCTAGTACTATTTGGTCTTTATTTTTGCATCTATGTATGAAGATTTGAAATTGGGGACTGTGTGGGGCAGCTGGGTGGCTCAGTGTGACTTTAGCTCAGATCATGATCCCAGGGTCCAGGGATGGAGCCTTCATTAGGCTTCCTGTTCAGCGGGGAGCCTGCTTCTCCCTCTCCCTCTGCCTACCACCCTGCCTACTTGTGCTCTCTCTCTGTCAAATAAAATCTTTAAAAATATAAAATAAAATAAATTGGGATGTGTGAGTCTTATAAATGTATTTTTCTTTTTCTTTCAAGGTTATTTTTGCTATTCCAGATTTCCAGGTACTTTGCATTCCTATATGAATTTTAGTTTCAGTTTGGCAAAACCTTTTTTCTTTAAAAAGCCAGTTGGGATTCTGATAGAGTTTTCATTAAATTTGTAATGGATTTGTGCAGCTTTGCCATCTGAACAATATTAAGTGTTCCAGTCATTGAATATGAAATATCTTTATGTTTGTTTAGATGTTTTTTAAATTCTTTCAACGTTGTTTTGTAATGCTCAGCATACAGTCTTGCATTTTTGTTTAATTCTAAGTATTTTTGTCCCATTTTAAATGGAATTATCTTTATAATTTTTTAATTTTAATTTTTTATTTTATTTTATTTTTATTTTTAATTGTTCATTGGTATTGCATAGAGTTACAGTTTGTTTTTTATATTAATCTTGTATCATGATGCTTTGCTAAGCTCATTTGGCAGTTAAAATAATTTTTGGTGGATTCCTTAGGACTTTCTATATATAAGATTGTGTAACATGAAAATAGAGGAATTTTACTTCCTTTCCAATCTGGATATCTTTTTTTTTTTTTTCCTTGCCTAATGGCCCTGGCTAGGTAGCCAATAAAATGTTGAATACAAGTGGTGAGAGCAGACATCCTTCCTTCTCTTATTTCTGATCATAAGGAGAGAGCATTAATTCTTTCACTGTGAAATATTATGTTAGTTGTGTGTTGTTCAGAGACGGCTTTTATCAGATCAGGAAAGTTCCCTTCTATTTCTAGTTTGTGGAGTGTTTTTATCATAAAGAAGTGGTAGATATTGTCAAATGCTTTTTCTCCATCTGTTGAGATGATCGTGTGTTTTTTTTCTTTATTTTATAAAATTGTGTCAAATTGTTTTTTTAAATGTTAAATCAAACTTATATTCCTGGCATTAAGCCAGTTTGTCATAATACAGTTCTTTTTGTTTGTTGTTGGTTTCAGCTTACTCATAAGTTTATGGAAGTTTTTATGTATATATTCATAAGAGATGTTAGTCTGTAGTTTTCTTATATTTGCCTTGTTTTGGTATCAGGGTAATGGTGATGTTAAAGGATGGGCTGGGAAGAGATACCATCTTCTACTTTTTCAAGGGTTTGTAAAGGATTGGTGTTAATTCTTTAAATGTTTGATAGAATTCACTGGTGAGTTATCTGCATCTGAGCTTTTCTTTGTGGGAAGTTTTAAATTACTAATTTAGGCTCTTTACTTATAGGTATATACAGATTATTGATTTCTTATAGAGTAAATTATTATAGTTTGTGTCTTTCTAGGGAACTACTCATTTTACCTGCTAATTTGTTGGCAAACAATTATTCATAGTATTCTCCTATAATTTTTATTATTTCTGTAAGGTCTGTAGTGATGTCCCCTCTTTCATTCTGATTGTAGTAATTTGAGCCTTCTCTCTTTTTTTCTTTGTCAGTCTATCTAAAATTTTGTGGATTTTGTTGAGTTTTAAAAACAAAAAAACCTTTTGCTTCTGTTGATTTTATTCCTATTTTTTATTTTCTATTTATGTATTTCTCTATCTTTATTATTTTCTTCCTTTCTGCCTACCTTGAATAAAGAAATAGAGTTTGTTCTTTTTTTTATAGCTTTAAGGCAGAAGTTTACATTATTGATTTGAGATACTCTTTTTAAATGTAGATTTTATAGTTATAAATTTCCTCTCTGCACTGCTTTCATTGTATCTTACACATTTCAGTATTTTTAAAAAAATTTTCTTTCATCTCAGAGTATTTTCTAATTTTGCTTATGGTTTCTTATTGACCCATTTATCACTTAGCTTTGTTTAATTTCTACGTATTTGTGAATTTCCTGAATTTCTTTGTGTTACTGACTTCTAATTTCATTCCATTTTAGTCTGGAAACGTATTTTGTAATTTTAGTTCTTTTAGGTTTATTGAGATTTGTTTTAGGGCCTTTATGGTCTTTTCTGGTGAATGTTCCATGTGCACTTAAAAGGAATGTGTATTGTATTGTTGCTCTTAATGAATCAGAATATCTGGGAGTTGCAGGAATCATTGTTTAACAATCCCTTCAGGTATTCTGATTCATGCTCAGTTTTGAGAACCACTGATTTTGACTCAGTGATTGTCTGCCTTGCTCATCTTTTTCTGAGATGTAATCAATCAGAAGATTCCCATGTAAACTTTCTGGAATCCATCACATTTTTCTGACTCTAGTGCCAAGTGAGTCTTTCAACAGTGTATTCCTAGCTAAATGGTGTTGGTGTAATTTGGATCCTTAAGCTTGAACTTTATTTGCCACTTAGCACTCTGTACCCCTGCTGGTCCAGGAGGCCTGTCAACTAGTTTTCTTGGTCAAGGTTCTGATGCTATGCTTAGTTCTTTTAAGCCTTTCCCTGAAGTCCTGGGATCTCCTCCTTTTATTTCCACACAATAGCTGGGCCTAGCTCTGAATGGAATAATTACTTGGAATCTTGGCACTGGTCCCCTCTACTGTCTCTTGAATAACCACCTTCAGACCTTAATAAATTATTCCCATTGCCTGAGACCTCTGTTGGCCTAATATGATTCATAATAGTGAATTTTTGTTTTTGTCACTTATCCAAATCAATCTCCATTGCACTATGCCTCTCTCTTCATAGCCCTTCAAACTGTTTTTCTAGGATTATGGTCTAAACTCAGCAGATGTCCTCCAAATCTGCATCTATATCCTCCTGTAGAGTCCCTATCTGATCTTGGGGTCTCTTTACTATGATTCAATAAGAGAGGTCAAGTTTCAGCATCATCTTACTCTGTCAGATCATATTTTAATAAGAAGTACCCCAGTGGAAGTAAAGATGTTATGGAGAATTTAGGGACACTAAGATACAGTGCAATCAGGTGATTTACCCAGTAACTCACAGTGAGGGGACAGGAAGAGTACATAGAATCTAGAAATTTGGAGTTTGCCTCTCTACCCATATGGTATTGACTCATCTAATCAACCTTATTTTTTACTTTTTTATCTTGGCTTTTCTACTCATAAACCCACAATCCTCCACTAGGAGAACCAATAGAATCACCAATAGTTGAACCCATTATCTTAAGGAAGTACAGTACTCAGGCATATTTGTCTGAGAGAAAAATATGGAAAAGTGTCCCTCAGTAGGTTATTTTAGAACCCCATTTAATGAAAATCATAGTTTGTTCTGTGGGGCTCTAACATACAGAGAATTTCATTACTCCTATGATGACCCTGGTTTAATTTACCCTGTTCTCTAAATCCTTGTTTTCTAATTGCTAGTCAGGACAAAGAGGCATCTTTTCCACCATAAGGAGAGATAAAACAGGATGGACAATAATAGAAGGTGGCTTTTGTGCTCAGCTAGCTTTTGCCTGTGACCCATGATGAATGACAGATACAATTTCATGATGAAAACTGGGTTCAATGCTCCAAGCTCAGTTATCCTTCTGAATACCTATAATTATAGAACTTTAGGTACTTAATGTTATGGGAAGTTGTCAGTTTACAAAATTCAATATGAGCATATTTTTAAAAAATCAGTAGTTTTAGGAAATGATTTTAGAATTATTCAAAATAATTCTCTATTTTGTATTCATATTGGCATTACAGAGTCCTAATTTTTCAATCTAAATAACAAAATATCTTGAAACTTGAAAGTTGTGAGATTCCAAAAGGGCTGATTGAGTGTGTTCTTCCTATTAGGCTAGGCATTTACCATCCACATTACCTGAGATATACCTGCTCTATATATCCAAACATTAGAAAATATTATAATTTTTTTTCTTTGAAATGACAAGAAACTTCCAAAATCTAATTAAATTTAGTTTCAAGACTGCTTTCTGGCATTTTAGCTATTATAATTAACACATTTATTTAAATAACCAGTAAAGATAGACATAAAATAACAGAAATACAGTGGGATTGAAAGATGGGATTTGGGTGGTAGTGAAACACTAGGAAACAGTAGAGGTAGAATTACAGAATGAATCTTTGGAGATTTAAAGTGGTTATTACTCTACATAACTTCAGATATTCTGTAACCTAATTCTAAGTTCTGAGCCTAGAGACCCAGAATCTTCTGATGGAGCTTAGCTAAACTAAATTTCAATTAAAGATGCTTTGGTGAGGGATACCTGGTTGGCTCAATCGATTAAGCATCTGATTTCAGTTCAGGTCCTAATCCTAGGGTCCTGGGATGGTGTGCTTGTCCAGTTCCCTGCTCAGTGGGGACTCCACTTCTCTCTCTCCCTCTGCCACTCCCCCTCTGCCCCTCCCCCTCTGCCCCTGCTCTCTCTCAAATAAATAAATAAGATCTTAAAAAAAAAAGATGCTTTGGTGAAGGCAGCTCTGCCCCTCTCTCCTTTCTGAAATCAACATCAAAATATTATTATTATAGTTGTTGAAATCAACATCAAAATATTATTATTATAGTTGTTGTCATTGTCATTATTATTAAACAACATTTACAAAGAAATTAGAAGGCAGGAAAATTCCAGACCACAATCTATGACAGAAGGGTTGAATGCAAGGGAAGATGCAAGGAAAAGGAAATCTAGCTGAGGTATAAAGTGAGGAGTTGACAACCAGCTCTAACAAACATGTCCACCCAAAAGTAGTGCCTCCAAAGAAAAAGACCAGTGATGCCTCCACTGTAAGGAGCAGCAGGGTTTGGGTACATCTGGAGCCACTTCTGTTAGGGTAAAGTGGCAGAGAAGGTATGTAGGAACAAGAGACACACCATACAGATGCAAATTATCAGCCACCAGCATTGGCAATTAAACAGGTGATTGTATGGCAAGATGGAGGAGGAAAAATGGGTGACCAAGAGCTCTAAAAATGATATTGAAAAACATATTTCGTAAGGCACACTCCCTCCCATACCCACAAACAGTTATAATTTAAAGTGGTTATGAATACTCAGTGTCCTGAGGCACTGGGCAAGTAAATACAAATATTTCCTCAAAGAATTTCCCCAGAGAAATTTCCAACACTTACTAGTTTTCTTTCTCTTTTTCTCACACACACCACCATAAAACACCAGCAGAATCAAGATGTATGAGAAAGAAAAAAACAAAGACAGAAGCTGCAGAATCAAACCCACAAGGAAGGCAGATATTTATTTACCAAATGTAAAATAGTAATTCAAAATATTTGTATTTAAAGAAATAAAAAATCAGATTTGAAACACTTAAAAAATAAGAGCTTATATAAAATAACCAGACAGATTTGAAAATAGAGCAAGTAGAACTTCAAGAAATATCTGGATTCTTCAAAGTATACCTGTGAAATACAGCAAAAAATATTCTAGACTTGAGTCAGCTAAATTGCAGACCATAAATGGAGAGCATCTTTCCCTGCTTATAGCCTCGCTCTTATGACTCTATTTCTCTCATAGACCTTTCTATAGCATATAAATATTAGTTCATAGGGACAAATAGAAATGCAAGGAAGGTTTAATATTAGAAATATATTAATATAATTTAGCATGTTATTGATGACTGGAGAAAAAAAATAAGTATTCTAATTAACTGCTAAAAGGAGATTTAATAGTTTTTAGTATCCATTTTTTACAAAAACAGTAAACTAGGAAGTAGAATGGTTCTTCTTCAACTTGATTAAAAATCTAAATCTAAATCAGGGAGCCAGGTCAGTATGTAACCATGAAACAGCAGGGGCCTTTCTCATTAAAATCAGGAACAACAACAGCAGAGGGTAGCTGCTCCTGTTTTTCTGTTAGTGTTCAAGGAGTCTCTTGGTCTAGTTCTCTTCCAAGGCCTGACTCTTTCAAGCTCAACATGCATTTACTAATTGTTTACCTTGTATTTTGAATATTTGTGAGAATAGCACATTTGTTCTGTTAAATGCTTCTTGCAAGTCAGTTATGCCAAGAAGCCGATAAACTGTTCTCAGAAATATAAGTTTCACATTATAAATGAGACATAAAATGTTTACAAGCTCTTATGAGAAGTTTTGGTCTAAGAATTGTGTTCTCCTACATTTAATGTTGTTACTAAGAAAGAAAGAGATGGAGAGAAGAGAAAGAGGAAAAGAGATGGGGGAGGGAGAGAGAAAAGAGAGCGAAGGAGGGAGAGAGAAAAAGAGAGTCAGACAGACTTGTACAGTAAACCTAAGGTAAAAATCTGATTTTACCCTAGATGCAAGCAAACAAGTTAGCCTTCCAGTTTCATGAATCTGAGGGAAAATTGTATGCTCCCGGGTCAGAGATGAAGACTAGTTTTTTACTCACATCAATAACAGTAGCCAGAATATTGATATTTTTGTGCCATTTTTCTGAGCCCCAATTCCCACAGAAGGGTACAGAGAGAGCCAGATGATTTCTGTGCCTTCAGTGCATTGCATTATGGAAGAGGAACCTTGAGCTTAGTGAATCTGAATCTTTTATAATGGACAGACTTGCTTGCCCTTTTATTCAGGAAATGTTGTCTTTATTATACTGTACAGTAAATATGCCTGTGCTGTGCTCTGGAGGGAGATACTATCTCAGTCTTCCCAAGCTATTTACTGTACAAACAACCTTGAAAAGACAAATCAGAAAAAAAAGAGCTTCAGTGCCCTTACTCACAAGACACGTAGAAACACAAGAGGCCCATGGAGAATTGCCTCCCAACAATAGTTATATGTATATCCATTGTAATTATATAGTTATAAGCATGATATTTTATTTATTGTCAAGCTCCCCTATAAGATCCTTATTTCCATGAGGGTATGGACTATGTTCCTTTCGTTCACTAATATATTCATGATGTAAGTCTCTTAGTGGTAGGTGGACAAAACTTTATTGAGTCAACACAGTTTTCAACAAATAAAAATTTCAATCATTTCACTTATGTCAATACTTTCCAGATATGTATATGTATGCATGTGTATATTTCACATAATCCCCAGTAAAAAACTGCACATCTCTGTATATCTGACTCAAACCCAGTAAATGAGAAGTACAAAATGAATCTTGGTTATAATAAACATAAACTCAAAATTCAACTTTACCTAAAGGCACAAATCTAGTGAATGTAAAGATAATTTCATACTCTAATATTAAATACACAGTTGTGGAACCACTGTTATAATGATTCTGTGCAACCTTTATAATCTAAAGGTAGAATAACTATAACTTTAACAGTGTGTACATTTGGAAGTGCTACCAAGTTGACTATGATACTTGTCTATGGCAATGGCTATAACATTCACTTCTGCCTCCTATTTGCCAGAGACAAAATGAATCAGTAGCATTATTCTTTCTTGTCCTTTCCAGATGCAGCTTCAGAGTCCTCTGAACATTATGTTCTAGTTTAGCTACCACCAGCTGATTGGACATAAAGTGAAAACTGAATATACCTCATGCTAAATGAGATCCTAGAGAAGTTCCAGTGCTAATGTCACTTCCAAAGTAGATGAGTCTATAATATTAGTTCACCAGGCGCTAGAATAATATGTAATTATTGTTGAACTTTGTCTACCAGGATGTTCTAACTGTTAATACCCCAATGACATTATGAATGGGTACTTTACGATACACATTTCACAGTTGAAGAAACTTAGATACCATGATGTTAATTTGTCAAAGACCACAAGGCTAGGAAATGAATAAAGTGAAATTCTGACACTGAAACCTTGTGCCCACGTCCCATTACAAAATGTAAAAGTTAGTAAAATGATTTCAGAAGAACTACATTGTCAGCTACCGCATTTTTCATATAAATCTTTCATCTGACAACCCAGCTCCATACTGACATTTTACAAAGCCAATATCCTAATATCAGGGAGGCAGCAGGAGACTCCAAGAGCTCTTGTCCCATTAATTCATTCATTGGGTTGTTGGCCAGATGGTAGGATGCTCAGCTGTCCTACTTTGCCTGGGACTGAGGGGTTTCCAGGATAGAAAATTTTCAGTGGTAAACTTTGGATAGTACAGATCAAAATAGAACATTTGGTCACACTAGTGGGACTCTATTCTTTAACATTTAACCCCAAAAGCAAGAGGTTCCAGATGGATTACTATAGTCACCAGTTCACCGGGATTCATTTAATTTGCCAAGAATCATCTTGTTTGCTTTTTCCAAGTCAAGGGTTACTTTCAGAATGCAATCTCTGGTAGTTCTGTGTTTTTCAAAGCTGTGTGCTTTTCAGACGTCAGTGTGTATCAGATTCATCTGGAAGACTTGTTAAAACATGAACCGGGCGGGGCATAGACTCTAGGGACCCACCCCAGAGATTCTGAATTGGTAGACCTGAGGTGGGGCCCAAGACTCTGCATTTCTAACAAGCTCTGGTAATGCTGCTGGTGATTCAAGAAACTATAATTTTTGGAATATTTATTGATCATCACACCAGTAAACTAACAGGAAGGGGAAAGGGACATGGTCATTTATAAGCGTAGTTCTATTTTAGCTGTGGTGATTTACCACCCTCTGATTCATCCCTAGTGAAATTATTTATCACACTTGGAAACTAATAACTTGTGCCCAGATCCTGATATTCATTAGAATTGCCATATTCACTAGGGCATCTAAAATCTTGATTTTTTATCTCTGAACATAAAACAGCTCTGTCAACAATTTTTGCCTTTACATGCTAAAAACAGTGAGTGTGACTATTTCATTGGCGATAAGCATCCATTCAGCCTGCTTTTCCCTAGTCCTAATCCCGTAGCACTGTCCTTCCTAACGAATGTAAGAAACACATTTTCTCACCTAAAGGAAATGAGATTGAAACTCATGGCTCAAGGTTAATTCAATGCAGTCTTGCTATTTTACAGAATTCTGAGCAGGACTCCTCATTGAGAGCAACTACTATCACAGTTCTAATGAATATATTAGGGTATGATCTGCACTGACTTGTAGTATTGGGTTAACTTTAACACTGTAACTGATTCTTGGCTATTTTTTATAAAACATAGCACACATGACAAAAAACTGCCATAAAGGGAGAGTTGGTGCCTATAAGATAAGATGGTCACTTTGTTACCAGGTGCTTTGAACGTACTGTCAAGAGTGTAGTACTTCATTCTCTGGAATTCCAAGTGGCTAACATGTGGACAAACACACTGTCCTCGGAGTAAGTCTAAACAACTGCTGTGGCAATAGTGTAAATACAAACATTTCATAATATTTGCCATCCTATTTTGATTTTTGCATTTAGCTTTGAGGAAAATCTTTATGCTCAGCTGTTAACAAATTCCCGTTTCTCTGTGATCCCCCTGCTTTGCATCATATCCTCTCCCTATGTACCCCAACCAGCTCAGTCTGCATGCAATGGTACTGACTACAGTCAGCCCTGGTCCCCTCAGCTGCAGATAATTTTTCCCGCCTCTCAAAAAAATCCCTCTCAAAAGAATCTTTAAAAAAATAGATAAAAATTAAAAATGTTATTGAGAAAACTGGCTAGTCATTAAAATAAGATAAAATTCTGTTCACATGCCATACCATAATCCTCAGCAAATGCCATGAGATTCAAGATCTGAGCATAAAAATTGGAATCCTTTGTAAATCAATGGTGGGAAAATCTAATTATGACAAAATCCAGAAGTAATACACAAAATATGATAAATTTAATTATAGTTTCAAAATTTATATTTATAATATTGACTATCATAAGAAAATATAAATAAATGAATAAATGAAAAATAAATAAGTGAAATAAAATGAAAATGACAAACTGAGAAAAAATACAGTTCATACCATGACCAAGAGCTAATACATCGTCAGCCTACAAAAGCACTGCCTACTGAAAAGCCTAGAAGACAGACAGTGGCAGCATGCACACCCAGTGCCTTGATGGGAATTCCTGAATAT
>RCUC01156856.1:0-31604 GCA_003697995.1 Taxidea taxus jeffersonii | reverse complement strand
GCTGTTTTGTACCACATCCATGATCAGAGAGGGGCTCAGGCCAAAGTGAGCATTGGAAACCAGTGCTACAGGGAACCAAAACTACGCTCTTCGGGAACACATCCCAGCTGGTTAGCTTAATCCCTGCGTGGGTTTTGGAGGGCCTGGTGTGGTGGTCAGATAGCACCTGCAGAGCCATGATCTCTGAGCCAGTTCTGCAAACCTTCCAGCATCAACAGGTTCAGTGAAGGCCTCCCTGAACCAGCCTAGGATGTGGCTCTTCCAGACCACAGTGCTGTGTGCTCCCTGGCTGGGGGCAGGATGAGGACTGGCTACATCATGTGTGGGCCAAATGGAAAATGAAAACACAAGACCCCTTGTTCAAAAATTAAGACTTTTAAGATGGCAACAGCAGAGCAGTAAAGCAACCACAGGACCCTTGTAGGGGTGGAGCCTGTGGGACTGCCTGAGTCACACACCTATGAAGTCGGCCCTGGGCACCATGAACATCCTCATGAAAACCTGGAGAAACTGATGAAGGCACAGTAAATGACTTAATGTTTATAAAGTGTTTAAACCAATACCTATCACAAAATAAGCCTGTATATGTGTTTGCTTTTGGTATGTAAGGATTATTATTTTAATTCCTAATTATCATTTTAATTAATAATATAGCGAATGCAAATACACAATACACTGTGTTTATTTTATTAGTTTTTTGTTGTTGCTGTTTTTATTATTGTTATTGTTATTTATGTGTCTGAAGTTTAGCACAAAGAACCAGGCTGGAGATCGTTTGGAGTCATCAACATGCAGCAGGCCTTTAAAAAGCTACGGGAGGGCGCCTGGGTGGCTCAGTGGGTTAAAGCCGCTGCCTTCTGCTCAGGTCATGATCCCAGGGTCATGGGATCGAGCCCCGAATCGGGCTCTCTGCTCTTCAGACAGCCTGCTTCCTCCTCTCTCTCTCTGCCTCTCAGCCTACTTGTGATCTCTGTCTATCAAATAAATAAATAAAATCTTTAAAAAAAAATAAAAAGCTATGGGAGTGGGGACACCTGGGTGGCTCAGTTGGTTAAGTGGCTGCCTTAGACTCAGGTCATGATCTCAGGGCCCTAGGATCAAGTCCCACATCAGGCTCCCTGCTCAGTGGGGAATCCTTCTCCCTCTCCCTCTGCTGCTCCCCCTGCTTGTGCTCTCTCTTTCTTTCTCTCTCTGTCAAATAAATAAATAAAAATCTTAAAAAAAAAAAAAGCCATCGGAGTAGATGGGCTCAACTAAGGAGTACACGCAAGTAGAGGATTGAAGCACTGTGACAGCTAGGGGTCAAGGATTTGGGAAGGAACTAGCAAAAAAGATTGTGAAGGAGGGAGAGGACAGGAGAGTGTGGGGTCCTGGAATCCAAGAGAAGATGGCACATAGAGGAGGAAGGGGATCGGTGGTGTTTGATGATGCTGTTAGGTAAAATAAGATGAAAACTCAGAATGGACCATTGGATTTGACAATATGGAGGTCATGGTGACCTTGATAAGAGCTGTTCCAACACAATGGTGGGATAAAAACCCTGAGTGAAATAGTTTCAGAAGGGAATGGGAGGAGGGTTGGTGGATGCATTGAATTTGTACGTGCTTTTCAGGAGCTGTGCTACCAAGAGCCGCAGAGAACCGGGATAGCAGCTCGCCAGCAAGCCCAAGAACCCCAGTCCTGTAACTGCAAGGAACTAAGTTCTGCTAGTGACCACATGAACTTGGAAGAAGACACTGGAGTCTGAAATTTTTCATAAGAGAATGTAAGCGTATATCATATAGATATGTGTGCTTAGGGAGAAAGCGTTCGGTCTTAAATCTCCCTCCCCTCCCTCTTCCCCTTCTCCTCCTCCTTCATGCTGTTTCCTAATTGTCGCTTTCATTTGTCTCACTTACGAAGGTGTCCCACTGTGTCCGGCTGTCTTTTTGAAGGATGTACCTGTTAAATATTTTCAGGGGTGCCTCGGTGGTTCCGTTGGTTAAGGGTCTGCCTGTGGCTCAGGTCATGATCTCGGGGTCCTGGGATTGAGTCCCACACCCTGTTCAGTGGGGAGTCTCCTTCTCCCTTTCTATCTTTGCCTCTCACTCGAGCTTTCTCTCTCTCTCTCTCTCTCTCTCAAATAAATAAATAAATAAATAAATAAATAAGTAATATTCTCACCCTTCTCTCCTAAAAGTGCGATTAAGCTTTAAACTGCAGCCCTGCATGTCTCGGAGTCTGGTGAGAGCTGACCCGGAGGGACAGGCACCTCGGCAGCAGGTCTGCTTGAGGCCCTGGGGCTGAAGTGTCCTGGAACAATGGCCCTTATTCGCAGTCGGGCTGGGGTCCTCTCCTGGTGCCAACCCCAGCTGTCTTTTTCACCATTCTGAGCTCTCCTCCGCCACCTCAGCCGGGGCCTTCATTCTTTCTCAGAAACCCCATTCCTTCGGCAGAAGCCACGTGTTCCACTCAGGCCCCATCTGACAGCTGTGGCCCCTGGCCTGGCCCCACAGACGCTCACTGTTCCCTTTCACAGGCTCGGAGGTGTTCCTGCCAGAAAAGTCCACTTCCTTTACGCGTCTCTTTCTCATGGTGTCACTCTTTTTGGCCTTGAGTGTCATGCCAATTCCTTGCACACTTGATGAAAGGATTCAGGGGCAGAGAACTTGAATCAATGGGGTCTTTTTATTTTTGAACACCAGTAAACAGCACAAATCAGTTCAATGAGTTCAGACTCCCAATTATTTCCATGCTTGCTGCAGTCTCTCCCCAGCATTAAATCCCACTGAAAATGCCTCTTGTTATCTCCAGCTAATGAAGAATGTCGCTCTTTTTTCTGGGTTTGAACACACTCCAAAACATTGGCCTGAAAGATCAATTTAATACTGGAGAGCCCTGAACACAAGAATCTTTAACTTTCCCTTGTATACAGCTCCCTGGCATTATTCTAATCATTTTCTTTCCTCTACATTTGTTCTGCTCCCTGGCAGTATTTTTATCTGTTTGCTTGTGTAAAATGCAATCATTTATTTTCAAGCGTAATGAAGACATGCCAGATCTTTTCCAGGGACTAAGTTATAAATGATATCATTTGAGATTAAAAGCTCCAGCTAACCATTAACTTGTCACATTTGTAACTCCATCAAAAGGGACTCCTCTCCCCATCGTCATTCTCAATATCCGGGCCCAGATAGGGACACTTCACAGTATCTTTGTGGCACCAGCAAAGAACATGGCCCTCTGTATTTTTTTTACTTGGTATATTAATTTATTGAAAAATAAAACCACGGAACAAGTCTTTTTGAAGAAAGAGTTAAAGCAAAAAAAATATATATCTGCCTATTGTCCCTTGTAATACTGACTGCCTCCATCTTTTTCAACAAGTTAAGCCTTTTATAATTAATCTGCTAATACCAACAGCGTAAGTGTTGCAGGTGATAGAGTGAAATCCTCAGGGCAGGGAGAGGATTCAGTGACAGATTCTGGAATCAGACTTTTGAGGGTTCAAATTCCAGTTCCAGTATTTACTAGTTGTGTGACCTTGGACCAATTACTTCACCTCTCTGTGCCCTAGTCTTCTCTGAAAAATCAGAACACTTAAAGTACCTACTCCAGGGGTGCCTGGGTGGATCAGTGGGTTAAACCTCCGACTCGTGATTTCAGCTCAGGTCGTGATCTCAGAATTGTGAGATTTAGCCCCGCATCGGGCTCTGAGCTCAGCGGGGAATCTGCTGGAGATGACCTCCCTCTCCATCTCTCCCTCCGCTCCATTCCCCCTTCCCTCTCTAAAAAAAAAAAAAAAACACAAAACAAAAACAAAAACCTATCCCAGGCAGGTTGCTATACGGATGTAAAATACTTAGATTTCGGTCTAGCGTATGAAGAGCAGTCAGCATTGTCACTGATGTCAATGATCACTCTCTGTCTCTCTCTCTGGCCTCACAGCCTTGCCAGGATGTCCTCCCGTAGCACTTCTCCAATCCTTCCTCACACCGTTGCTTCCTAATACCTACCCTTGCCTCACAAAAAAACCTCTGGCCCGCCACTCCACCTAGGAGGAAGCTGCCTTGCTGTGGCATGACAAAATAGCAAACTTTTTCTTGGAAGGCAGGCATGATCAGGAAACTCCGGGTCACACCGTGAACCAGATCTGGTTTCTCAAGATGCTCATTACTTTTTAAAAAAATATTAACCTATATAAATAGAGTTAATTTTATCCCTCCTTTTGAGGTATATGCTTAGCGTTGATCTCCACATGTCTGTTCCCTTGCTTTATTTAGTTATTTCTGTATTCTCTTGTTACCATATCCCCCCACCCACTGTTCTGTGTTTAAGGTGACTCTTGGTTTCCCGGTGTTTGGTAAAGGGGGTGTGCTGGTGAATGCACGTGTCCTTCCATTACGTTACATGTTGCCTGTACCTTTTCCCTACAGTCTTCAGATTCCTGTGGCTATGAGGACTTCAAGTCTTCTCAGAGCTGCCTGGTATGCTGGGTCCTGATACTTGATGCTCCCCTTCCCCGGGGGACAGAAAGCCAGGTTGCCCCCAACCATCCTCCACAACAATATAGGGAAGAAGGGGGTTTCTCCAAAGATGGTCTTGGGAAATCTTGCTACTACACGGATTTAAAAAAAAAAAAAATGGAATCACCACCTAACACTGCATACGAAGTGAACTATAGCGCTATTAAAGACCAAAATCCAAAGGCTGAAACAACAGGATTAAAAAAAGAAGGTGTGGGTAAATATCTCAGTGGCAGGGGCCCTGGGGAGACCTTCTTCAACCACAGCTCAAGAACATAAAAGTCCTTGAACATTTCTTCTACTCAGTCCTCTCCTATCGCTTAGCCCTTTGCAACTGCCCAGAGGTTTTCTTTTGTGTCAGGACAAAACCCGAAGAACAACAAAACTTTAAAGCCGGTCTTTTCCCTAATTTTAGTTTTCCCTTCCTGTAAATCAAAAATATTTCTCTTTTGTAGGCACCCCCTTTGCACAGCACAGGGGTCAGTAATCTACGGCCCATGGGGCAAATCCAGCCTGTCTTCTAGTTTAGTACAGCCTGCTAAGAAAGGTTTTTATAACTTTAAATGCTTGAGGGGAAAAAAGAATATTCTGTGACACTTCAACAATAGGCAAAATACAAATTTCAGTGTCTGTAAACAAAGAACTGGCCCTAGGATGCCCTCCACTTATAGGAGAAGAAAATAGTCCCTGAGGCTCCCCGGCAGACGTCCCCTCATGGCCTGAGCTGTAAGTGATCACAGGGCTAGACCTCCTGGTCTTGGAGAACTAGAAATCATCCCCAGAACTCAAACAGCATCAGGGAAGGAGGAATCAGAGAATGGCTTTAGGGTAGGCAATAAATAGCGTCTGCCCAAGGCTCATGGGGACACTGATTTTTTTACCTTGGCAAGGCAACCCAGAAATGCGAACAATTTCTTGTGAGCAGAACCAAGCAGCAGCTTGATTCCAATCTTTCCTGAGACTACAACTTGTTTTAAAATAGCATAACTTTCCCAAATAGTTTCAGATGGTTTTCGAACCACAGAGGGCCAAAGTCCGCTGAGTAGCTTTTACAAGCTCTGCTTGTTCTTTCCTCTTCTTCTCTTTTCTTCTATTTTTTCTTTCCTTTTTTCTTTTTTCTCTTCTCTTCTCTTTTATTCTCTTTTTTTGAGATGTATTTGTTTGAGAGAGAGAGCACACCTGCAGGGCGAGTGGACGGTGGACACAAAGCTGGCTCTCACAACCCTGACATAGGACCCAAGCCAAAACCAAGAGTCAGATGCCCAACCAACCACCCCTCTGCTTGGCCTTTTCTCTTCAAATGCAATATTCCCCAGTCAGATCCTTCTACTGCTTCACACTCGTGGGTTCAATAGTGTCCCGCAGACTTCCTGGACTCAAAACCCTCATACTCCTAACGGCTGGCTCGTCGGGATCACAGGATTCATCATCCGCAATGGTGAAACAGCCATCAAACAGAACCACAACGTGCAAGTGTTAAGTAATGACTTGTAGCCGAAATTCGCGGCGGTGTGTGTTAAAGAAAGACCTGAGCGTGAACACACAGGCTTGGAAGAGGCAGGAGCTAGGGCCCAGCCTGTGATCTGGGGTGCTGGGAACATGCCCCGACAGAGGGCTCCTGGGATTCTCCGAACTCTTGAACTACACGTTCCAAACGTTTGTCTCCATTCCGCAGATGGGCAAGTGAAGGCACCGTCCAACAAGGACCAACAAGAAAAGTAATACAACTTTTAAAGCTTGGAACCCTGGGGCACCTGGATGGTTCAGTTGGTTAAGCTTGGGATCAACCCGCATTGGGCTCCCTGATGGGCGGGGCGCCTGCTTCTCCCTCCCTCTGCCTGCCGCTCCCCTTGCTTGTGCTCTTTCAATCTTTGTCAAATAAAAAAATAAAATCTTCAAACAATATAAAACAGAATTGGTCTTTAAAGAATAAATAAAGCTAGAAACCCTGAAATGCCAACTCCGTGGAGAGAGAGTTCTGATCTCATGGGTTTTATATACTTTTAAAAATATCTGGCTGCTCTGCTGACTTCTTATCACTGTCCCCCAGCTTCTGTTCAGTCTGTGACTGTGGCAGGGTTTGTCCCCACACCTCTCCTTGTCCTATGCCGACAGCCCCACCTGCCTTAGATCCATAAGGAGTAAGGAAGTCCACCCACACAGTCTTCCCCACAGAAACCTGGAGGGAATGGGGTGTGATGAGAGATTACACACTTAAACACAGAAAATAAAACACTTTGTTTCACCAAGACGGCTTCCTTGACCAGTCCGGTGCCTCGTCCTGACTTAGTAGATGTCTCTTAATGTCAGAAGGTAGTGAGGAATTAGTCAAAAGAATAACAAAACATATGTAAATGTTTAAAACATTGGCTACTGTAATGCTCCGGGGGACCTGTGGATCCCAGAAGAAGCAAGGGTGAGACTGTGGTCGTGCTGGGCCTTGAATCTGATTCTGCTCAGAGGTCTCAGGCTCTGGAACGCCATCCTGCTCTATTTTAGACAGCTGGGCCGTCTGCATTGAGCTGTGTTACTTTTGCATTTCCATATTTCAAGGTATTGAGCAAAACCCCTCTTTCATTTTATAAAGGATGAATGAATACACACCATTTAGCAACAAAGCTAAAAAAAGCTTTACAATTCACAGGATTAATAAAAGAAAGGGGTGGGTGCCTGGGTGGCTCAGTCAGTTGGGTGTCTGACTCTTTGTTTAGGCTCTCGTCATCATCACAGGGTCCTGGGATTGAACCCCCCAGTGGGCTCCGTGCTAGACATGGAGCCTCCTTAAGATTCTCCCTCTACCCACCCCACCCCCTCAGGCTGGATGAATGAATGAATGAATGGTAAGTAGATGTGCAAGGGTGTTACTGTCCAAACCCAGTGAACTAAGAAAATGCTGAAGGTAAAGAGGGCAAGCTGGGAAACTTCTGCAACATAGCCTCTTATAAAAACTGATCTGCTCTAACAAGAAAGAGAGGGTTCTTGTGTGTGTGAGCTATGTCTCCTTACATCTATGTAAATGTTTTCAGTGACATCACATTTTAAACATGTTCAGGATTTTCTCATATATGCTAAAATCAGAACAAGATTGCTGCTTTTAAGGTGAGAGAAACTTTAATTTGTTTATAAATTTCATGTGACAGTTGGACTGGCCTCTCTTCCTGAAATAAGGCCTCCAAACCAGAGCCTGCCCCATGCCTTGCCTTGTGCTAAGAGATTGGATGTATTTCTGGATAAATCATAACCTCTCTAATTTAAAGAACTCAAAGTGAACAACAGTTACTGGCAGGTGAGATGCACAGGAAAGGGGGTGTTATCACTTACATGGTATTCCTGCTCAAAATGCATAACTTGAACATAAGCACGAGGAAGCATAGGACAACTCCAAAGGGAGGGGTGCTCCATAAAAAAATTGGCCAATAGTCTTCCCAAATATTAATGATGTGAAAGATAAAGAGGCCTGAGGGAATGTTCCAGATTAAGTGAGATTAAAGAGACGTGACAACTAAATACAGGGCACGATCTTGGATTGGATCCAGAATGGGGGAGGGAAGGGAGGGGGGAGGAATAGCTCTAAAGGATGTTATTGGAATAACAGGAAAGATTTGAAAATAAACTAGGGATTAGATAGTATATATTATGTTAATGTTAGATTTCCTGATTTTGGTAATTGCACTGTACTTATTTGTTAACGGACTGCTCTTGATTTCAGGAAATACCAGCTGAAGAGAAGAGGGGTAAAGGAGCATAATATCTGCAACTTGTTTCACAAAAAATAGTAACACGAAGAAATGTGTATGCAGATGTCTACACACACAAGTATATGTAAGTTTGCATGCACATGTGGCAGAATGTTAAAACGGGTAAATCTGGGTAAAGAGTATATGGGAGTTGGACTCTTCTTGTAACTCCTCCGTGTGTTTGCAATTATTTTGAAATGAAATTAAAGTTTAAAAAAGTTTATAGGCACCTTACACTCCTGAAATCACTTGCCCTGAGAGATTCCACTCTTGGTTAACACTGAAACATTATCTTGAGCAAGACACTGATGATTAAGTTGAGATGAACAAGTTTTACAACCAAGGTTTGCAAGATTTATTTCGACTTTGAAAAAGAAAGCTGGAGACGGATAGGCGGATAGTCGGGGTGTTGGGGGCGGGGAAGAGTCATTAAATCAATTATAGGTAATGACAGCTCAAACTCTTCTTTATCTCCTCTCCTGGGAAATCAGGCAAAAAAAAAAACAACCACAAGTGCATTAAAATATACTCACAACAACACTCAATTTCCATCAAAATCGGGCTGGACCCGCCACCCTGGCTGTGTGTCACCCGCGCAGCCGGTGGACCGCGCACTCCTCCGGCCCCTGCTCCCCTCCGGGCCGCCGCCCCCCACAACTCGCTCCGCCGCACCCGGTGGAGAAGCTCCCCCGGTCCCTCCCTGGCCGTGGGCGGTGCCGTCCCTTACACCAGCCACCGCGCGCGGGGGCCAGTGAGCACCGCAATGTGCTGGCCTCAGTGACACGCGTGTTGTAAGTGTGAACACTGGATTTCAAAGCCTGCAGGGAAAAAAGAAGGTAAGATCTTGTTAATAGTGTAATACATTGGGGCGCCTGGTGGCTCAGTCAGTTTGGCGTCTGCCTTCTACTCAGGTTATGATTTTGGGGTCCTGGGATCCAGTCCTGTGTTGGGCTCCCTGCTCTGCAGGGAGTCTGCTTCTCCCTCTCCCTCTGGCCCTCCCCCTGCTCGTCCTTTCTCTCTGTCAAATAAATAAAAATAAAACCTTTAAAAAAAATAATGCTAACATTGATTACATGCTGAAATGATGTTTTAGGTATATTGAGTTAAATAGTGCATAGTATTAAAATAATTTCAACGATTTCTCATTACTTTTTTTAATGTGTCTAGTCAGAAGTTTTAAATTACATATGTGGCTCACATAATATTTGTATGGAACTGAGCTACCCAGATGGAACAGAACAGCCTGTCTTTTGTGACCTTGCCATATGCACCCTAAAGGATTCCTCCTCTTGGTGCCTACTCAAGCTTCCTCCCTGGGCTGCTGCCTCTGACTGGCCTATAAGCCCCAGAAAGCCAGGTTCCCTCTTCTCTGTATCTATCCCTGGTACACCTAGTAGAGGCCACTGAGGAGTTAATCATTAAAAATGTTTAAATCAAGGTGAAATTCACATAACATACCATCAGCCATTTTAAAGTGAACAATGGAGAGGACTTAATACATTCACAATGTTGTGCCACCACAGCCTCTGTCTAGTTCCCCACCATTTTCATCACGCCCCAGTCCAACCCTGTACTCACTGAGCAGTTACCCCCATTCCTTCCTGCCAGCAGCCCCTGGCAACCAGCAATCTGCTCTCTCTCTGGAGGTGCCTCTTTGGGACATTTCATATAAACGGGACATGCAACACAGGACCCTCTGCGTCTGCTTTCTTTCACTTAGCAGAATGCTTGTGAGGAAGCTCCACACTGTAGCAGGCATCAGAGCGTTTTTCTTTCCTTTTTTTTTTTTTTTTTAAAATATTTTCTCTATCCATATTATTCCTTCCTCCTTGGAATGTGCCGTCCCCATGCTGGGCTTATCCAGCTTAACTAGGCATTTAAGACTAAGTCAGCTCATATTTTCTCAAGAGGCTTCTCCTCATCTCTCCTCATCTCTGAACACCTTTAGCTCTGTCTACGTAATTTAGGTCAAATGCCATGCATCAGGGATAGTTCAGGTTGGTTCTAAAATAATCCAGCAGATAATGGTGTGGGGAGGAGGGTGAATGAAACAAGCTTGGTCAGATATTGATGATCACTGAAGCAAGTGATGGGTACATGGAGGTCGATTGTATCATTCTATTTTTGTGGATGTTTAAAGGTTTCCAGAATAAAAAATTTCAAATAACATCTCGTGCTATTACTCGTTTGAGGTTAATGTCTTACCCTCCTAGCGAGATCCTTTGAGGTCACAGATTGTCATTCATGCCTTGGTGAGTAATGGCTACCCTAGAAAAGCGGATGGCCACCCTTGTTTGTTGAATTAAATTCTATCTGAGGTGTTTAAAATTTTCATTGAGAAGAAACTGAATTTAGGGAAGATACAAAATGCTGTTCTACCTTTGGCTTCATGGCCTTTCTTCTACAGTCAAAATTCCTTTTGGTTTCTGTTCTAGCTTCTTCTTTCTGGGCTTACAATTGATCTCCAATGAATAAGCAGAATGCACTTACTCCAGTATTCTGAACCTTTTCTAGATAATCCCTAATTATTATAAAACTGGAAGCCAGGTTTCCATTTGGATTTCTATTTTTGCCCTTCCTTCTTTTTGTTCTTCATAAACCCATACTGTTTCTCCCTTCTCTGTCCTACTATTCTGTGGGCACCAAAGGGGCATACTTATCTTTGCTTATGCGTTCACACAACAAACTTTCATGTCCTATGTTCCTGTCACACCAAAAAGAGAATCTAGGACTTCGATAGTGTGATAACCCGTATGTTTCTACACCTACTACTCTTTTTAATTTCAAATGGAGCCAATAACTCCATAAGAAGAGTCATGTCACAAATTATTTGCATGGGGTGCCTGGGTGGCTCAGTCTGACTCTTGATTTCAGCTCAGGTTGTGATCTTGGGTTCGTGAGATCAAGCCCCGGATCAGGCTCTGTGCTGGGCATGGAACCTGCTTGAGATTCTCTCTCTCCCTCTCCCTCTGCCCCTCCATCCCCCCTCTCCCTCCCTGAAAAAAAGAATGCTTGCAGCCAGCGCTCAAGAAGAAAACCCCTTTATGGGGCGCCTGGGTGGCTCAGTGGGTTAAGCCTCTGCCTTCAGCTCAGGTCATGATCTCAGGGTCCTGGAATCGAGCCCTGCATGGGGCTGTCTGCTCGGCAGAGAGCCTGTTTCCTCCTCCTCTCTCTCTCTCTCTCTCTGCCTGCCTCTCTGCCTACTTGTGATCTCTATCTGTCAAATAAATAAATAAAATCTTTAGAAGAAGAAGAAGAAGACGACGACAACCCCTTTGACCAAATCTAGTGTCCAATTCCTTCAGGTAGAAAATCAGGCTAAAAATACAACAGCCACTGATGCTTTGTGATTTCAGAAGTGATCAGAAAAGAATGCGTTGACCTTGGTAATTCATTTTCTCTTCCTTCCTTGAAAGGCTAGGAAAAATATTTTGGTGGAAGAATAATTTCAAAACCTAATAAACCTGGAAACAAGGGAGTTTAGTTACTTATTCATGTGGAGAGCACCCAGACAGGAGAGACTAAAGAAGCAGGCACAAACAGAAGTCTCCGAGTCCTTTGTTAATGCTTAAATCTGAAAACCATGACTCTGATTATAAGATGTTAAAAACCCCACATTAGGACAAGGCAGTCACATGGGCTTTCTCTCTCTCTGAATGATTCCTTTATCTTTAGTTTCTTCTTTTCTGGCCTGCCAAATATCAAAGCCTTTGTTTCAACAAGTCTTGTAATCTTTGAGAGGCATTTCCCCATGACTGCTCTCATCACCAACGTTTCTTCATAAACAGAATTTTTGTTAAGTCATCTGCTGTATAACTGTGATAAAGCAGCATCTTGGCCCCTAAAGATGTTTACATCCTAATCCCCAGAATTTGTGCATAGGTTCTATGGCAAGGGGGGGATTAAGATTGCAGCTGGAATAAGGTTGCTAATCAACTGACTCTAAGACAAGGCAATTAAGCTGGATAATCCAGGTGAACTTGGTGTAATCCTAAACTTCCTTATAAATGAGGAAAAAAGAAAGGAGAATCAGGGTCAGAATCATTCTCTGGGAGAAAAGACTAGGAGACTCTTGCTGGCTTTAATGATGGACGCCAAGTTACGAGCCAGCCAGGAAATATGGAGGGGCCTCTAGAAGCCTGAAAACGTAAGAAAACAGATTCTTCTAGACCTTCCCTACTGAAGCTTATGATTTGGGCCCAGTGAGATGCATTCCAGAATTTTGACTTCCAGAATATAAGGTAGTACATCTCTTTTTTTAAGCTTCCAAGTTTCTGCCATTTGTTATGGTGGCAGTCCAACAGTTGTGTCTAAGATTTGGGGAAAAGAGGACCTGAATTTTTATTATCTTGCTTGAAAACACCAGTTTGAACTGGGAAATTTCTACAGTTAAAAGTGGTAACTCCCAGGGTGCCTGGGTGGCTCAGTGGGTTAAGCCTCTGCCTTCGGCTCAGGTCATGATCTCAGGGTCCTGGGATTGAGCCCCGCATCGGGCTCTCTGCTCAGCAGGGAGCCTGCTTCCCCTGCCCCCTCTCTCTGCCTGACACTCTGCCTACTTGTGATCTCCGTCTGTCAAATAAATGTTAAAAAAAAGTTAAACATGTTAAAAAAAACATCTGTATATTATTCACATTACATAAAATAAATACTTCCATTGTTCATTTATTCATCAGTATTTGAAAATAGTTTTGTTTCTGTGCTGTTCTCTTCATACGTGCTTCAAAGTGTAAGAGGAGCTTTAAAGAGCTGCACGTGGCCCTGGGCACGGAGCTGCCCACACCTGCTTGGCCCACGGCAGTTTCACAGACTTTCTTCCTATGCCTTGTTAGCACTGCCAAAACCTAAATTAATGCCTCCAACCTGCTTCCCCGGCCCCCCGTTAGGACTTCCATATATACTGAAGGTGGTCATGTGGCTGAGACTTACCGAAAGATCCCAGGCTGTCCAGTGTTCATGTTGCCACGTTTTCTGCACGTTGTGTAACCAGAAATGACTTGTTCTAGGCAAGCTTAGTTTTTCATCTAATGCCTGCTTTCTGTGACGTGAAATAAACACGCAGTATGTTTTAGGTAATCGGCCCTGGGAGGTACAACACAGAAATACTTGCAGAGTAGTGACCAGAAATCAGACCGGTCGTTCCAGAAGTTCTATGGAACTGCACGGGTGTCCTAAATGGGCTTTTAAGGACATTTCTTAGCAACTGGAGGCCTGGGCATGTGTTTCAAGCACCTTCTTGGCACCACATATGCCATTACTCACATGTAACCCCCAATTTCAAGTGACTGAAGCTGTGACTCCTCAACTGCCCCCCCCACCCCCGTTGTGTCTCCTCCGGGGAGAAGGGAACATACAAGCCTTAGTTAGCTCTGGGAAGAGCTGGCCCTCTAAATGAGCCAGGTGAAGGGATCAGTAAAGGAACTGCCGCAAGTTGAGTCAATGAGGTTGGAGTTCGAAATAGTATTTGGTGAAGGATATGAAAATGGGTCCATAGGAAAGGAAGCCCTCTAACTGGAAATGTGGAATCACAACACTGAAACAGTGCACGGGTAAAAAGAGAAAACAGAGGCTAAAAGTGAGTGAGTCAGAAGCACATGAGTTTTTAAGAGCTTGAACTCGGGAGACCAGATCGGGCAAGACTGCTTAATACCATCACATGATCTGCCCCGAGGCACCCTGTATTTAATTAAAACAAGGAGCCCGGCTGGGAGAGGCTAGAGGAGACGCTGCTGTTCTTAGCGGATGGAGCCCAGGGAGTTAAAAGTTAAATCTTGATTGCCTGGGTCTTTGAGAATTCGGCATGGCGCGTCTCCACTGTTTCCTGGGGTTTCTGCTTCTGGCTGCAAGATTGCCGACTGATGCCGCCAGACGTGAGTACACGAGTGTGTTTTAACCCATTCTCTGTCGGCGGAAGTGATGGGTTGTCTGAGGTATCGCTGTCCACGCCAGAAGGTGGGCTTCAGGAAGGTCCTCAGGAAGCTTTCGTGCTTGAGACCTTTGGGAACATTGAACCTACAGCAGAATGCCTCCCGCTCATTCTTGGCTTCAGGCTCTGGGAAAGTAATAACCATGCGGGCCCCTCTCTCGGGGGGATTTTTTTTTTTTTTTTAAGATTGTATTTATTTGGCAGAGATCACAAGTAGGCAGAGCAGCAGGCTGAGAGAGGGGGAATCAGGATCCCCGCTGAGCAGAGAGCCCCATGTGGGGCTCGATCCCAATACCCTGGGATCATGACCTGAGCCGAAGGCAGAGGCTTAACCCACTGAGCCACCCAGGTGCCCCTCTCAGGGGGCTTTTTTTCCCCCCATTGCAGTTGCCACCTGTCTCTCCCCAGACAAGGGGAGGGTGCTGATGTGAGGGGAACAGTCTTTCTGGCCTGAAACAAAGCAGTGCCACCCACTAAACTTCGTCTAGCTTCTATCCAGTAGTGTAGAGGGCTCAAATGAAACAGGGCCCCGAATCTAGAACGGATCATCCCCGCTCGGAAGCTGTGCCTAGTCCTGTTGGGACCTTTTTCACAGACCTCCAGGAGCTTGCTGCCCCTTGGGTGAAGTTACTGAGAGAAGAGCCAAGGCCCCCAAGGGCTCTGTTCTAGTCTCACATTTGAGGTTGGGGGCTTTCTAACAACTGATGCCCAGACTGATGAAAGCAGACCCTTGGGAGGTCAGGTTGGAGCCTCCTTGTTTCAAAAGCTCCTCTTGTGGGTCACCTGGGTCGTTTAGTGGGTTAAGCGTCCAACTCTTTTTTAATTTGAATTTATTTACTTATTTGAGAGAGAGCATGAAGCGGGGTTGGTCAGAGGGAGAGCAGGCCTGCAGGTGTTGACAGCAGTTAACAAGCAACCTGGCTACCACCCCTTTGCTGGGGTGAGATTCTAGAATGGAGAGAGAGAGAAACCACATCAGTGCCAGGTGTGACTCCATTTCCCTTCACTTCTAATTCCTCCTCCCCCACACCTTCTTTTTCTTTTAAAACCTGCTTACTTTTGGGTGTCTTTTTGTTCTATTTTTTAACCTAGCTTTCTGAGGTCATTGTAGGTTCACATGCAGCTTAAGAAAAAATGCAAAGCGATTCCCGTGTATACCTTACCCAGTTTCTCCCAATGGTAACCTCTTAAAGAATTATTGCACAATATCACAGCCAGGATATCGACACTGTTACAGTCAAAATACCAGACCGGCCCATCATGACAGGGGTTCCTCAAACTCTTTGCAGCCAAACCAACTTCCCCTTCCCACCACACCCCTCCTGCCCTGGCAACCACTAATCCATTCTCCCGTTTTTATAATTTTATAATTTTGTTACTTCAGGAATGTTCTCCATAGAATCATTACAATATGTAATTTAGGGGCATTGGCTTTAATGCAACATAATGTATTGAAGTGTTGCACGTATGAATAGTTCTTTATCGCTGGGTAGATTCCACAGTATGTATATACCACGCTTTGTTTAAACATTCACCCACTTTGAGACATCTGGCTTGTTCCAGTTTGCACTACCATGAATAAAGTTGCTACGAACATTCGTGTATAGGTTTTTGGGTGACCATAAGTTTTCATTTCTTTGGGACAAATGCCCGAGAGTACAATGTTTTGGTTGTATGTTTAGTTTTTCAGGAAACTACCAAACCGTTCTCCAGGGTAGCTGTACCATGTTTTGTTCCCACCAGTAGTGTACGAGCGATCCAGTGTCTTCACACATTCTTGCCTACATTTGATATATCACTGTTTTTTTTTTATTATTTTTTTAGTCATTCTGATAGGTGTAGAGTGATACCCCACTGTGGTTGTAATGTGCATTTCTCCACTGGTTAATGAAACTGGACATCATCTCATGTGTCTCTTTGCCATCTGTGTATGTTCTTCAGTGTAATGTTTACTCAGGTCTTTTATCCATTTTTTTAATTGGATTTTTTGAATGAGTTTTGCAAATTCTTTATATATTCTAGATAGCAGTCCTTTACTGGATATGTGGTTTGCAAATATTCTGTCCCAGTTTGTAATTTGCCTTTTCATCTTCTTCACATGCTATTTCACAGAACAAATATTTTTCATCTTAATGAGGTCTAATTTATCATTTTTTCCTTTTATGGATCATGTCTTTGGTGTCAAGTCAAAGAATTCTTGCCTAGCCTAGAGCCTGAAAGTTTCTCCTATGCTTTTTACTTTCTGATAGCACCATTTGTTTAAAAGGCTATCGTTTGAAATTCCATTGGATTGTTTTTGCATCTCTGTCAAAAATCAGTAAGGCATATTTGTGTGGGTCTATTTCGACATTATCCATTCTGTTCCATGGACCCATGTATCTATATCTTGTCCCTCCTTTAAGTTTATGTTTTGTTTTGGTTTTTTTTTTTTTAAGATTTTATTTATTTGACAGAGATCACAAGTAGGCAGAGAGGCAGGCAGAGAGAGGTGGGGGGAAGCAGGCTCCCTGCTGAGCAGAGAGCCTGATGCAGGGCTCGGGGCTCCATCCCAGATGACCTGAGCTGAAGGCAGAGGCTTTAACCCACTGAGCCACCCAGGTGCCCCTAAGTTTGTTTTTCCTTGACTTTCCTTGACTTCTGACATCTGTAATCAGAGGAGAAACCCGTGTTTTGATTGTTCCTGGAACCACTCACTTTCTCTCAGGATCTGTGGAAGAGGAAGACTCTTCAGGACAGTGGAAAAAAATTAGTCCTAGGAATCCAAAGATGTGAATCTTCATTTCCACTCCATTAAAAGTGACCCTGAGTGAATTCTGTCACTTCTGTAGGCCTGAATTTCTTCATCTGTAAAATGAAGTGATTTGAACTGTTTTTTTCCAAATTGAATATTCTACCACTCCATGACTTAATTCGAATGAATATCCAGTTGTAAACATTTATTGATAAACCTACATTTCCTACCCTCACTTAGTATCTGTTTCCAAATAAAAATAATCCTATGGAATCATAAGACATTTGGTTTTTGTCTTACTTGATTTTTGTCTGATTTGGAGGCCCAGAGAAAACATCGTCTGAGGTCAACACAGCCTGTTTAGCAACAAAATCAAGAAACCAAGTCTGGTAACATTCAACCACCATAAGACATCTACATTGTTCAATATTCATTTCAATATTCTTTCCCATTCCATCTGTCTCCCTTATCAGAAGGAAACAACAGGCTTTTGCCTCCTTCTACCAAAAAGGATAAATAGAAGATAGAGGTTGGTGGCATCCATTCAAAATGGCTCCTCTGAGCACCTGTCAAATGCCACACTTTGTGGCAGTCCTCCTCCAGTATTCAGGAGAAGACCGTATTTCTGGCTCTATGGGTTCAGACAACACAAGACCATATGAGAGGACAGTTTATCATAATGTACGGTTAGGGACTAGCTGTGGGTTCCAGACAATTGACTTCTTGGCTGTAACAATACTCAAATAGGTTGAGCAAGACACTTTTTACCTTAACTAGTCCAGAGGCAGGAAAAGCTAGAGCAAGAACTCGACAACATTGAGAACTCTTTCTTCTCTTCCATCCACTCTGACCTCCTTAGTGTGTTGGCTTGCCTCTTCAGATTTGTGGCCCCCCCCCCAAAAAAAAAGGTTTGTGCCCTCATGGTTAAGTATGGCTGTCCCAGCTATGGGCTTCACATCACTACATTACTATCCCCAAAATCAATTCTGATGTGAACAGAATGGAGTTTGCTATATACGTGTGTGTATGTGTGTGTATATGGATAGATAGAACGATAGAGAGGAAAACTTCACAGAAGCCCTCAGAAGACTTCCTTTCAGTTCTGACTGGCCAGGTTCTAATCAGCTGCTCCTGCCCATACTGTAAGGAAATCTAGGAAAGTCAGTTGTTGGAATTTTGAATGGTTATAGTAGAAGCTCTGTGACAAGGGGTAAAAAAAAGTAGGGGTGCAGCCTGGAAATGGCTGTTAGGTAGGCAACCAGCCAGTCTGTACAATCCTCAAAGAGAGGAGTTGTCAGGCAAGGTAAAAAGACATCAACCTGAGATTAGAAAGAATTTCAGAAGAACTAGAATTTTATAAACCCCTGAGCAACCACACAAAACAAAAAGATACAGCTAATAAGCCAGAAGTGGAGCTAATATAGACTCCAAAAATAACCCCAAAAAGTACAGGAAAAGGAGAAAAAGGAATAAAGAACAAATGGGACAGATAGAAAAATAACAAGATGGTAGACTTAAATCCCACAGTATTAATAAATACAGTAAATATAAATTACCTAAACACTCTGAATGAAAGGTAGAGATTATTAGACTACATTAAAAAAACCCAATATACTGTCTATAAGAAACCCACTTCAAATATAAAAATATATATCCATTAAAAATAAGATAGAAAAAGATGTACCTATTAACCATTAAACATTACTATCAAAGTATCCCTAAGAACAAGGACTATTAACAGAGATAAAAGTCCATTCCTGGGGCACCTGGGTGGCTCAGTGGGTTGGGGCCTCTGCCTTCGGCTCAGGCCATGATCTCAGGGTCCTGGAATGGAGCTCCGCATCGGGCTCTCTGCTCAGTGGGGAGCCTGCTTCCTCCTCTCTCTCTGCCTGCCTCTCTGCCTACTTGTGATCTCTGTCAAATAAATAAAATCTTTAAAAAAAAAAAAGTCCTTTCCTAATGGCAAGAGGATCAATTCATGAAGAAGACTAGGCAATTCTAAACAGAGTTTCAGAATACATTAACTGGCAGAACTGAAAGAAGAAATTGGCAAATCCGTAATTATAATAGAAGATTTCAACATTCCTCTCTCAGTAATTGAAATAACAAATAGAAAATCAGCTGGAACATAGAAGTCTCAAAACATTACCAACCAGCTCTTAACATAATGTTTTTAAAAAGCACTGTAAATTACATAGTACATATGGGACATTCACCAATTCAGACCAAATACTGGGCCGTAAAAAAGTTAGATTGTTCAACAGTGGGCTCTCCAGTACTGGTTTGCATCTCTTGGAAACCTGGAGGCATTTCTGAGCCTGACATTCTTTTAGCCAAGAGAACAGGTAAGAATGGGAAAAGTTGCCAAAACTGATCTGAATATCATTGGCATCAGTGTTTTCCTAATTCTAGCATATCAGATTCAAATAATCAGAAAATATGTATTGAGAAATTAAATAATAGCTAAGAAGTACCAACTTTCAGAAATTTTCCTTGACTCATTTAATTTTTTAAAATATTTATTTATGGGATGCCTGGGTGGCTCAGTCAATAAAAGCATCTGCCTTTGGTTTGGGTCATGATCCTGGGGCCCTGGGATTGAGTCCCATGTCAGGCTCCCTGCTCCTTGGGGAGTCAGCTTCTCCCTCTGCCTCTGCCTGCTGTTTCCCCTGCTTGTGCTTGGGTGCGCGCTCTCTCTCTCTCTCTCTGTCAAATAAGTAAATAAAATATTTTTTAAAAAAGATTTATTGGGACGCCTGGGTGGCTCAGTTGGTTAAGCGGCTGCCTTCGGCTCAGGTCATGATCCCAGCGTCCTGGGATCGAGTCCCACATCCGGCTCCTTGCTCAGCAGTGAGCCTGCTTCTCCCTCTGCCTCTGCCTGCCACTCTGTCTGCCTGTGCTCGCTCCTGCGCTCTCTACCTGACAAATAAATAAAATCTTTAAAAAAAAAATTTTTTTTAAAGATTTATTTTAGGGGCGCCTGGGTGGCTCAGTGGGTTAAGCATCTGCCTTCGGCTCAGGTTGTGATCTCAGAATCCTGGGATTGAGTCCCACATCAGGTGCTCTGCTCTGCTTGCCTCTCTGCCTACTTATGATGTCTGTCTGTCAAATCTTAAAAAAAAATAAAGTACATAAAGAGGGTCTGCATAGTTGTATTTAAACTATTTTCAGGAGACTGCATAGTTGTATTTAAACTGTTTTCAGGAGACATTCAAATAAAAACCTATTTGTTTGACTTACTGGAAATATTAAGTATGATTTTCCAAACTTATGAAATGAGAAGTTGCTTTGACTACTTAGGTACTGTTAAGTACTAAATGAGGAAAGGAATAAGCAAAATGATTTGTTTTTCAAATACTGATCTAGGATTTCATGATGTGCTGAGCAATGAAAGAACTTCTGATTATACAAGGGAGCACAGCCAACTAACTGGTTGGTCATCAGATGAGAATGAATGGAATGAAAAACTCTACCCAGTGTGGAGGAAGGAAGACCCAAGGTGGAAAAACTCCTGGAAAGGTAAATCAAATATTCAAGATAAACAACTGTTATTTCCTATTTGACTTAATCTCTTACATTGTAAACTTGGAGGTCACATGGCTTATGTTGCTTCTAATGACTGTACTCTATAGTTACCAAGTGGGAGGCACCTGGATTTGGCAATCTTTTTTTATCTCACACTCAACTTTAATCCACTTAGAAATTGACAAGTTTGTAGTTCTTGGAAGATTTTGGATAGCAAACAGATTTAGCCTTGAACCTCTTTACATATGGGATTGGTCCTCTTCAGAAGAGCTGAGACACTCAAGCAATTTTGACCATATCAGAAGTGTGGTTTATCAGAAAGTGAGTATCTTCCCATTTGCACAAAAGAGTGAGGCCTTTAGTCATCAGTTTTGAGTCTAAAAAATACAAACCTTTAAAACTTGCTTCTTCCATCCAGTTGAGCAGATTCTTTTTTATCTTAAGTAAATGTTCTTTCTATGATCAAAGACTTCTTTGATTGGTCTGACCTCCTTTTTTCCCCCCTTATAGAATATTGTACTCTGAAAGCAAAAGTTAGGAATCCAGAAAATAATTTATTGCTAAGAAGCATAAGGATGGGAGGGCTGTCCGTAGAGCATGCAACTCTTGATCTCTGGATCATGAGTTCAAGCCCCACGCTGGGTATAGTGTTTACTTTAAAAAAAGAGAGAGAGACATTGGGATGTTCTGGTCCTTATTGGTGGGTTCAACTCTATTTGTCAATGAAAGGAAAAAGATGCTTGATCATTAAACTGCACTTTTCTACGTGCTAGGAGGCCACGTGCAGGCGATTCTGACCAGTGATTCACCAGCACTTGTGGGCTCAACGATCACGTTTGTGGTAGACCTGGTGTTCCCCAGATGCCAAAAGGAAGATGTCAGTGGCAACATAGTCTATGAGAAGAACTGCAGAAATGGTAAGGAATGTTACCCGTGACACAGAAATAAGCTAGTTCTCCTACCTACTGGAGACCTATTTCATAAACCTAAAAGCTCACAGGTGCTTTGCTATCACCCCATGTCACCCCCTCCTCAAATTGGATGACAGGGACATGTTGCTCCATCCAGTTTCTATATCGACATTAGTCAAACCCACTTGGGCAAACTGGTGGCTTTCTGCCACTTGGAACCTTCTTCAAGAGGGACATTGTCATGCTAGGCTTTTTCTTAAGGTCTAGTTGGTTATCCAGAGAATAGCTTGTTGATTCTCAGATTTTGGTTTGGTTACTTGAAATTCTTTTGGATACTCAAAGAATAGCTGACTTGACAAAATTTGCTGATCAGACTAATTTCTGCTTGTGATTATTGCTAAGCCAGTGTTGTGTGGCTGGTGCAAATGCTAAGATGTGTGTGTTGTGGTTTCACTTTGCCCTTAAGGCAGGTAAGCTCTTTGTACATGTTAAAGAGCACAAAGGAACACAGACACGTCAAAGGAAATTGTCTTGAGAACTGCACATTCCCCAAAACTCGGGGCTAATAACCGAGATTCTTTAATCAGTGACAAGACTGTTAAATACACTTACGATCTGATTTTATGACCTAGAACTTCTATTAAACTGTCTGTGTTCAATCCTTATTAATTTATCATTGTTCTATTAGGAAAACATTAGATCCTATATAAAAAGGGTTTGATATTTTTAAAGTGTCAAGTGTCTAAAATTTGTAGTAATTTTTCTCTTCCTAAAAATGCTAATTCTTATGAATGTTTCAAATGGCATTTTAGCCCTCTGAGCATTTTTAAATGAGGGAATCCCTGTGTCTAAGGAAAATTTTTATGTAATACCTGTCACCACAAAAAGGAACCGGGGACCTTTGAGTTAAATACCGATTGCAGGTCTAGGGCAGGGAAAGTACCAGGTGAGTCTGGCACATCTTAGTGTGCCCAAGTAAGTAAATACTCATGACTAACAGAGACGCATTACAAAGACACAGAAGCCAGCTTGAAGGGACTCCCCCTGGCTATTTGGGACAACTTAAGAATAAAAAATAAAAATGGCTCTAATATATTGACAAATACAAAGATTCTTCAAAAATGTCAGTGACATGAAAAAACCAAGAGGGTGAGGGAACTGTTTTAGATGAAAAGATATTGGTCATGACTTGTTTACAATGGAATATGTTGGGGCGCCTGGCTGGCTCAGTCAGGAGAGCGTGCAACTCTTGATCTTGGGGTTGTGAGTTCGAGCCCCACATTGGGTATAGCGATTACTTAAAAAGAAATTGTCATACCTCCAAAAAAGTTGAAGTCAGGGTATACTGAGTATACCAAAACCACCTACCTAGGCTCACCAATTTTAACATTTTGCCATATTTACTTCTGTCTTTTTTTCCAAATCATTCGAAGAGACAAAATAGCCAAATACAGTATGTTACCCTTGATCAGACTATAGAAAGAGTGGTAATGATACTGTGGTTATGTAGGTTAATGTCCTTATTTTTAGGAGTGTGCCAGAATCTCTAGGAGTTGAGAGTTATTTGATGCCAAATGACTCAATATAAAAAAAAAGCTACAGAAAGCAGTATCAACATAAAAAGATAAAACATCCTTCATTTTGGTTTGAGTACAGTTGTGATGTAAGATCCAGTATTAAAAATAAATATATTCTAGTATCTCTAGATTGGCTCTTTCTGAATAATTGCTTTATGTGAAATTTTACTGAAAGACAGCCTATAGGCAGAAAACGGACAGGTCATAAATACATACCACTGGATGAATTCTCAAAATTAGGGTTTTAGTTGTCCAACTATATTTATATTCATGAAAATATGAGAAGATGTTTAATTCAATGATGAGCATTGGGCGTTCCGAGCCCAGATGAAAAGGCTGGCTTGTTTCTTTCTGTTTAGATGCTGATCCAACTCCTGAACTGTACGTTTACAACTGGACCGAGGAAGGTGGTTGGGGAAATGACCCCAGCCAACAGCATCACCACGTGTTCCCTGATGGAAAGCCTTTCCCTCACCACCCTGGATGGAGGAGATGCAATTTTGTCTATGTCTTTCACACACTTGGTTGGACTTTTTACAAAACCCCTTAGCTCCTTCTTTACCTGCCCTTCAAATTCTAACTTTTTTTTTTTTTTCACTTTTCTTATTCTATAATCAAGAATGCTAACACTAAGAGTTTAACAACAGTTACTCTGTGAACGTTCCTTAGCTGGGGTGGAGCATGAGGGAAAACAAGAAAATCTTGTTTAGCTTTGGCAAATCTTCAGAACACCAAGGAATTAGACGAAGGGGAAAAAAATAATTCAGTTTTCTTTCTTAAAACTATTCAGTTTCTTTCTGTCTAAAACAGTAATATGAAAAATAGGAGTATTTGTTTGAATGGCACACAGATGGGCATTTGCTTTTTTTAAATTTTTTATTATGAAAAGATTTTTTAAGAAAGAAACTTATGCTCTTTGTAGGAAACTTGGAAAATGCAGGAAGAGTACAAATGAAAAATAAATCACCCATAAATAACATCAGAAATTATCACTGTTAACACAATGGTATTTTTTTTTGCTAGTATTCCTTGATTAAGACTAGAATGTACACACAGTCTTATAATCATGAGCGCTTGACTATATCATTAAAATTCCTTATGTACATTATTTTAATGACTGCATAATATTCCATTGTGTAGAAATAACATAATCTATCCCCTGTTCTTCTTTGACAAAGCTTACCCTCTTTTTTTTTTTTAACCACAAATGGTATCCACTCTTATTTTATTATGGGTGAAGTGATTATTTTTAGGAGGAGCAAATTTAGGTTATAATTAGCAAAGCTGCTAAGTTCTTAAATATGTCACCAGGTGCCATCTGGCTCTGACAATTTGAAAACTTGCCACCAACCATGCAGGCTCCAAACTTCTAAATGTTTTGTCTTTTTTCATAAATTAGAGAAAGTTTCTTTGTCCAGTTAACTCATTTATAAATCAGAACAACACATTAGTAATACACATCAGCTTAACAAAGTACAAAATATATATCAAATATTATGCCCATCTACTTAAATTGGGGTTGAAGGCTGACTTTGTTTCAGTGCCTTCATGGCCCAGTCAGCTCCCCGAATGTCATGATTTCTTCGACCAAACCATTTGCATGGAGTCATGTATGCTCACTAGCACTCCAGTCTCTCGTTATCCCTCTTTTTAATTAAGATATCTATTAAAACCAGTTTTTAGCCCAGAAATTGCTGTTTTTCTAACAAGACTGTTTTGAATTTCCTTATCTGAAGTTAACTGATACTGTCCTTCAACCAACACTTGCTTCTGTGGTCTCCCAATTCCTCATGTGTAACTAGCCCCCTGCGAGACACCTCTTTCCCTTACAACCTGCAACAGATCTGTCTCTGCGGCTCCAGGTAAAGGGGATTCCAAATCACATATCCCAGAGATCAGTGTATTTTTCTGATATCTTTGACCGTGTGCTAAACATGGTCTTTAAACACCCCCACAAGCATCCGTCTCAGCATCCCTGTTGTTCAATCACACATCTGTGCTGGGTGCCTCGATAGCATTAGAAAAATCCTTGGGCCCTGAGGGATAGGAATCATTTTTACTAGCTAGCTGATAGCAATCAGATTTAGGTTAGGGCTGGAGAAAGAGAAAGAGTCAAGAATGTCCTAGAAAGGTGTTTATAGAACCACTACATTACTTTTTATGTCTACCATACCCTACCTCTTTTGTCACCACCTACTTTGTTTTTTTATATACAAATTCTATTAGAAAATGGAATTCTAGTCCCTTAAAAAAGAAAGAAAGAAAGAAACTGCTTGATACAGCTGAGTGGTAATATTGTTACAACAATATTGGATACATTTTTTTTTTTTACCTCCCTTAGACACCTCACTATTGCATTGAGTAGGTATTCTCCGGGAAACACATGTATTTCAAGTGCCAGACGTCTTACTTATAAACATTTTTTATTTGTAAACTAAGGACTAAACAGTATTTTCCCACTAAACTTCTCTTTCCATTTTAACCAACTATATACAACTATAGTTATGGAACAGTGGGATTATGTTATAAGGTTTTACGTAAAATGAGCACCATCTTCCTTTCTGAAGCAGCCAGGACCTACATCCCCATCCTGTTTTTCCTTTTCCAAGAGCGTTCTCTAAGTGGCAGTCATTAGTCATAAAGAAACAACAACTTCCTAAAATGATCATGTAATGTGGCCAGTAACTAAAAATTTCCTTCCTCTCAAAGGTCAGTACTTGCAGAAGTTAGGACGAGGTTCAGCAAGAATTTCTATAAACACAGCCAATGTGACACTTGGCCCCCAACTCATGGAAGTAATTGTTTATAGAAGACACCGCCACATGTATGTCCCCATCGCAAAAGTGAAAGACGTATACATGGTAACAGGTGAGTGAGTGGTGTGAACTGGAAGTTAACTGATGATGAGGCATTTCATTGTGGTGATGTTAGTGGATGAAGTAAGAGAGCTAAGTGTTCTGGGCTAGGTTACAGTCTGTATGGGTTCCTTCCCTCACTTATGTATTTAAATATATTTTACTCCATCTGTGTTTCCAGAATAACTTGGAAAAACCCTAGCAAACTTGCATAGGAAGAGGGGAAATAATGCTAAATTATCTCTCATTTTAGTTTTAGTTTCTGGGTTGTTGTTTTTTTTTTTTTTTTAAGATTTTATTTATTTATTTGACAGAGAGCCAGTAAGAGAGGGAACACAAGCAGGGGGAGTAGGAGGGAAGAAGCAGGCTTCCCGCTGAGCAGGGAACCTGATGCAGGGCTGGATCCCAGAACCCCCGGGATCATGACCTGAGCTGAAGGCAAATGCTTAACAACTGAGCCACCCAGGCACCCTTCATTTTAATTTTAATTTTTGAACCTAAAGGCGTTATCAAAGTCATCTACTTAAAATCAAGCAATTGTGTATTCTTTCTATTTTGGGGTGTATCTTTTAGATCACGTTCCTGTATTTGTGACTATGTACCAGAAGAATGATCGAAATTTATCTGATGAAACCTTCCTCAGGGACCTCCCCATTATGTTCAGTGTCCTGATTCACGACCCTAGTCACTTCCTCAATGAGTCGGCCATCTACTACAAGTGGAACTTCGGGGATAATACTGGTCTGTTTGTTTCCAACAACCCAACTTTGAATCACACGTATGTGCTCAATGGAACCTTCAGCCTTAACCTCACTGTGCAAGCTGCAGTGCCTGGACCTTGTCCTTCACCTTCACCCAAACCTCCAAAACCCACCTCTCCTTTGTGTAAGTGCTTTCCAGGTGATCTTTGAGGAGAGATTCCTTAACAGCTATTAAAAAAAAAATCTAATAATACAAGTTACATGATTAGATCCCTAGTTTAAAGGATCATGTGCAGAGTCTACTATGATTCAATTCTGTACATGTCATTCTTTAGCCACTTTATAACAATTTTAAGCTGTTAGAATATGGAAGAAAGGAGAGTGTTTAAATTCCACTTTGCAAGGAGAATTTCATGACTTAAGTGCCATTCTTTGACTTTTCTAATTTGTACTGGTCCTTGTTATGTGTACAAATGCTTTTGCTGTCTGGCCCGTCACATTTATTTTTTTTAAGATTTTATTTATCTATTTGGGAGGGAGAGAGCACAAGCAGGGGAGCAGCAGGCAGAGGGAGGATCAGGCTCCCCGATGAGCAAGGAGCTCGATGCGGGACTCGATCCCAGGACCCTGGGATCTTGACTTGAGCTGAAAGCAGATGCTTAACTGACTGAGCCACCTAGGTGTCCCCATCACATCTCTGATTCTCTCCCATTTTTTCTCTTTTTGAGAATACACCTTGCCCTTCATAAACATTCAGGCCATCCCCACTGTCTTTCTTCTTCCTCCCACATTTCTCCCCACTTCTATTCTCCTCCCTTCCCTGCCCACATCATCTAGTGTCCCATCAAAACACAGTTGTACTTGGAAGTGGTTTCCAAATGGCCTGAGAAAGAATGAACCTTGAGAGTAAAGACTCCAGACATTAAGATTGTTCTGGATATAAGGCATAATAAATTAAATCCCATTCTCTACTAATAGTATATGTACGATACAGTATATGTACCAATAGTATATGAGACCATTTAAAAAGTTCTTAAGAGTCTACTTTGGAAAGTGTTAGCTTCCATCTGATGCCCCCTCCCACCCGACTAGGCCATGAGTACTCAGCACCCCAGTTTGAAGGGGATGGTAATAGACTGCCATCCTCCCACTGGTCACAAGAGGGCGCCATTACCAAGCCCAGAGTAAATAGCCCAACCTGATGTCCAGACTTGCTGCACTTGTTTTTACCAAAACCTGTTATAAATAATAAATTGTTGTAACAGTGTGTTATTAATAAAAGGAGATCTCATTAAATCTGGAATATCTAATCAAGACACTAAATTGTTACTGACGTTGATTCATTATTTTTTTTAATGTTTTAAATTACAAAATTAATGCATGTTCCTTAATAAAAAGTCAAACAATAGAGAAGCCTAGGATAAAAGTGAAAGTCCCTATTCACATTCTCCTCCCAAGAGTTAAACCTTATTAACAGTTGGAAGCGTTTCTTTCCCGATCTATTTCTATGCCTTTACAAACATATTTTATAAATATACATACATGTTGTTTTGCTTTTTAAGGAAATGGGCTCATGCTATCCATATGGTTCTATAATTTGCTTTTCTTCGCTTAACAAATATCATGGACATCTTTCCCTTGTCAGTACATAAATTTAACTCACATTATTAAATGGCTACATAGTATTTCATAGTATGTATAAACTTAGTATATAAGTAACATTGTATGTATAAATATAAAATTTATTTAACCATTCTCTTATTGATGGTTGATTAAGTTCATCCTAATTCCAGTTACAAATATAACTGCACTGAACAACTTAATCATATAGCTTCATTCTGATATTTCTGTAGGAGAATTTCTTTTTCTATAAGTATCAATGGTCTTCTTTACAAATAAGGAGACCAGATGTAAAAGTCAAAATAAATTGTAGATTCCTGTAATATCTAAAACTGTCTAAAAATTCCTAAATGGCAAAGGTCTAATGTTAGTTTATTTAACATTAGTCTATTTTATTTTTTTAAAGATTTTATTTGAGAGAGAGAGCACAAGCAGATGAGGGGCTTGACCCTAGGACTCCAGGGATGATGACCTCAGCCAAAGGCAGACGCTTAACCTGAGCCACCCAGGCGCCCCTAACATACGATTTTATCTCACACCCTGCTTGATTTCATCATGATTGTTGTACCATACATTTTAATATGGCTTCTACCTTTCATTTGATTCCCGTGTTTAAAGAAGATACAGGCTTGTGTTCACTTACATAATTTAACAATTATAACACCTGCTAGTTCTCACATCTCTGTGAATCATTCATATTTACTTCAAATTTCTGCAGTAATTTTAATAGTTCAGAACTCTTGATGTTTTTCTAAAGGGCAGGTAGATATTTAGATTGTTGGTTATCAAGTACCTGTTTAGATTTGGGGTTATTATGTATTACGTAAATCTTTTACATTCTCAGCAACTCATCTAAAATCTTATTAATCCAACTCTCCAGCATCAGTGGGTGACCACCCCCCGGAGCTGAGGGCGACTCCTGAGGAAACCTGCCATATTAACAGATACGGTTACTTTAAAGCCATCATCACGATTGTAGGTAAGAGCAGCAGGGGAAGGATGTTGGGATCTACCCCGGGCCACCCTCTCACCCTCTTGATTCTGGAGGGGTGGGAGCAGGGGCCCTTGCTCTATGTTCAAGGTGATGCCACGTGGGCAAAAAGCCAGGACGTCACCAGTTTTTAGATTCCGACTGGCTGGCCTACACCAGCCTTCTTTAGACATTCTGGTGGAAACGAGTCCGGTGTGAGGCCCACCTACTAATGAGTCTGCTCCACACCTAATCCCCCACCCTGCGCATTCCAGAAATCTGAAGGAACTTGCCTTTGTAGAAAGGCCAGTAGCAAGTTCCCACAACTCCCACTTCCTTCCCCTCTCTGATTTCACAAAGCCTCTCCTGCCTAGTGTGTAAGAAACAGGGATGAGCAGGGCTACCACAGATGGCTGTGTATTGTGGGCACTGCCCATAGGCACCCCACAGAGAAGACAATTGGGGGCCGAAGCCCAGCTGAGGCACCCCAGTTCTGGAGATGGGCGTAAATCCCCAACTCTGCACCTGGGGGCTGAGGGAAGGCAGCTGGGCCAGAGCCTGAGGACTGCATCTTCCTCTGGGGGGTTATTTTTCTCTGAAACTCCTGCCGGGAAGGAGTACAGCCTTCTGACACATTCACAGGCTCCAGAAACCAAGGGCCAGGTTGGAATGAGGAGCAATTCAGCTTGACTTTGAACGTGCTGCATAGACATGTATCCACTCTGTGGGGTGGACTCCCAGATCGGTGCAAGCATGCCATGTCTCTGTTTTGTGTGGCTTTCTGATTTGTGAAGGAATAATTCAGTCTGGTTTCTGCTGTATTTTGATGTGTTTTTCTGGGTGGGTGTTTCGTTAGATGGAATTCTGGAGGTCAACATCATCCAGATGGCAGACGTTGTGACGCCTGTGCCACAGCCTGACAAGTTGCTGATGGATTTTGTTGTGACCTGTCAAGGGATGTGAGTACATCTCAGTCAAAGGATCAGGCCAAGGCCTGGGCAGAGGCTGTCACACCAGCTCCCCTTCGAAGCTGATCTAGATTCCCAGTTCATCAGTCAGCCACAACCAGGAAGGGCCCCGGGAGGGGTTCAGAAGCACTCACTTGTTTTGCTAGATTGAACAATGCTCATTACCTTTAAACTGCTGATGAAATTGAAGAGTAATTATTGATTGAACACTTACTATGTTCTTAACATTTTACATCGGTTCTCCAATTGAATCCTTACCCAATCCTGAGTCTCCTCGTTTTACAGATGGGTCCATTGAGGCACACGGTGATTACAGAACTTGCCCCATAGATGGTGGGTACCCACACAACACAGTCCACCAGCTATGGTCTGTCTCGGAGCCTAGGATCTAGGCCCCTCCAAGTGGTGGGAAGGCAGTGTGGAATGGCCATGTCCTAGCATGAATTAATAGCAGTGCCCAATAATCCTGTATCTCTAAACTTTACGAAGCTTTTTCTTTTTTTTTTAAGTTTTATATTTTAGTCTTTTTTATAAGATTTTATTTATTTGAGAGAGAGAGAGAGAGAGACTGTGAGCCCGAGAGAGAGAGAGAGAGAGAGAGAGCGCGAGCGAGCGAGTGCAAGCACAAGGCAGGCAGAGGGAGAGGGAGGAGCTGACTCCCCGCCCAGCAGGGAGCCCAGTGCAATCCCAGGACTCTGGGATCATGACCTGAGCCAAGGCAGACACTTACAACTGAGCCACCCGGCGCCCCTACAAAGCTTTTTCTAATGCATTATATAATTGTGCCACCTACGGTTTGGTTAGAACTATATAATAGACTAATAGAAGTTAACAGACTAAATATACGTTAATAAATACATTAATTGAGTAAGCTAAAGCATTCACAAACATGTCTAATACATAAATTAAGTAATTGAAATGCATGTATGTAAATGTATAAATTAAAGAAGGGAATGAGATGGTATAAACATGTGGCCTTATTTGATAAAAAGGGATAGGTAAGAAGCTCTCCATCTTAGAGAGAGGAGAGGGGTGACGATGACAGAAAATTGAGGAAAAGCTGAGGGAGGAACGAGGCCAGCTGAGAAGAGCGGGTGTCCTCCGTGCACCCCATGCCTCACCAGACCGAGCATCGGAGCAAGGTCTCTCCATCCAGGAGGTCCACCCACAAGGGAAACAGTGCTGATGACAGTAATGCATGGCCATGTCACCTCTTGGTCATCCAGCCTCATTTATTCAAGTCCTAGCTCCACCCCTAACGGCTCGTGTTAATCTCCCAGTTGTCTCCCCCTCGCCAAGCTGGTTTGTCGCCTGCCACACTAGCTTATTTTACTTTCCTCATCAGGTCACTGAGAGGAATAGACAAGGCCATGTCACACATCTACAGCTTTGTATCTTGCACGTAGTAAATCCCAACTAAACCGCCACTGTTGCTGTCACTGTTAGACCTCGGTGGGGACCCAGGTGGGCCGGCTCTGGCATTTAATAGTACCTTTGCCTGACACCTCAGCAGACCACACCTGCAGGCATTCTAGGGAGCCCAGGTGTGGAGGAATGACGTGGGCTTCACACAGTTTCCAA